>JANHGN010013958.1:0-30209 GCA_024605025.1 Megaceryle maxima
TATATATATATTTTTTTTTTTTTTTAATTGCTGATTTGCTTCAACTATTTTTGTGGCACTTATTCTTTGGGGGTAGAAGATTTGAAGAGAGACGCATTTCAATTATTTATATCACCTGAATTAAAAACATTGCCACTGCAGAGGTACCTCTGTTACTGCTTCAGTTCAAGATCACTCCTGTCATCAGTAGCTTGCCCCTAAATACATCTGCATTCAATTTGGGGAAAACCGGCAAAAGACTAAAGGAGACAGCTTTGACTCGTGTCAATCTTCTATGTCCCGTTAGATTATTTACACTTTTATGAATACAGGCAATACAATGGCCTCTTTGACCTCAAGCAAAGATCTCTGACAAAGATCTCTGGTAATACAACTAGACAAAATATTTTTAAAAAGGGGAATGGTGGTGTTGAGTTTGTTTTTACAGCAGGTTTGCCAAGTGATGCAAATGCAAATTGGAATTCCACATACTGTATTAACAAGAGACAGAGCACAATATTATTCTTTGATGCCCTTCTGAATGTTTTTTTCCAGCTGTATACAACAATGCTGATCTTTTGGTAAGAAAAGGACATTCCTTTCTTGATCAAAGTTCAAGTTCGTAAACCAGAATCGATTCTGATGTTAAAAGCTTTTAATTTAGTACAACAAAGCCATTGTTTTAACAGACATTTTGATACAGTGCTAAGCAGAGTGATTTCACTAAATTATTTTAAGCACTCACATCAATGACTAAGTTCAGTGAAAGTGAAGGTAGAAACAGCTCATATGAAATCAATTAAGTTCCACTGATTACACTGGGGTTTCATTTGGCCTCTATGTTTGCATGGTTACTGTGTGTTCTTTTTATTCATTTGCTAACAACTACTTTATGCTATGTAATGACCCTAATCTGGGAAGATTACAAAATGCTTTACGAGCTCTATACAGGAATAGTTTCTCTCAACACTGAAAAGCTACCACTCTTATTTCAGTCCTCCCATTGGCATTTTTGGCCCTTGAAATCAGGCACTTCTACTGACCGCAAAACCCTGGGCCTTTAGCAGCCAGCACTGCACATGTTAAAGAACACGGTGATGTAAAGAAACAGGGAAGGGCACGTCTAGGCTACCTGAGCAATCTCCAAATTAGGTTGGCATAATAAATAGCTGAAATAGTTTAACCTATATATAGCGAGAGCTTCTACCTGTATCTTGATTTTCCTTGACTACAGGTCATAAACCTTTAATGAGCTACTGTTACACACTTGTTGTGCCTTACAGAACATCTTTACTCTTCTGAAAGAGAAATCAGAGCAAGTATTTCCTGAATGCTAGGAAAATAACTGAGCATTGTTGCTGCAGAAGTCAAAAGTATCAGTAATGCTGTGGCTCGCTGAGACACCAGCTGCTTGTCTTGTACTCCTGGAGAAAGCTAAAGCCATAGGCACCATTCATGATCTCAGAAGAGATCCAAGGATAGCTGGAATTGTAGCTTAATTTGTACCTGTATACAACAAATGTTATTGGCTTCTCATCTACTTGCACACTCAAGAAATGTCTAAGACTGGGGAGGAAGGCTGAAGTTAGGATGATATGCTTTATCTCAGCGTATGTTAAGAACTGCCACCTGTATTTCAACAAGAGGTCTTTGGAAAGGAGAGCCCCAGATCAGAAAACTCCACCTTAAAAATGTTTTACAAGCTTGACTTTACCAGTTCCTCGAAATGTACAAAAGTGATGGATCACAGTCAGTGTCAATGCACTAGAGAGAAGACAGAGGCTATAATTAAGCAAATTTCATACTGCATCAACTGAGAGGGACTTCCAGTAATACACTTGTCACAAAGTGAAGTACTTTGCCTTACCCTAATAGTACAAAACACTTCTGGCCAAAAGGAATGAGGGAAAGTCTTCAGAGGAGCGGGGATAATATATCTTGTTCAGTCTTAGAGAGTCATCTCAAGGGGTGTGTTCCAAATATTTTAACCCTTTGGACAAATTATTCTGCTTGCCGTTTTGTTTGCAATTTCACTTAACTGACCATCAACAGTGTTTACATCCCATGAGTCACACTGAAAATTAGTGACTCTCTGAAGTCACGTACCAGTAGGAACCACAGCAGCTAGGTCTGCCATTAGTCAGCTATTGGTCAACTCTTACTTGCAGGTGCAAGCTCTGGATAGAAATAAGAAAATGAGCATCTTTTATTTTCATTAAGCTGCTAAACTCAAATACAAAGCTAACAATCCACCACCACTATTTTGACCTGATTTTTCACCAATTTGTGCCAAAGCCATCTGCACCCCTGTCAGCACAAAATACTTTCAGCGGAACACAGCAGAAAAAAAAAAGCCAAAACCAAAAAAAACCCCAACTACCCAACAGATTAAAAACTAGAGCATTTCCTGCCAATCAGCAGGGGAAATACACAAAGGCTGAATACAAGTATCCAAGCTAGAATACAGCTAAAACATCCAGGAAAATACCTCCACTGTTCTGCAGAGCTCAGTGTGATTCATGACTGACTTACAAGAACAAATGCAAGTAGCTAAATAAACCATCTTGTGTTCTACGAGTTAAATTCTAGGGTTACAAGTTGCTGAGCAGCCCATTTTAGAGTCAAGGGCCTTATTTCTCAACAAACAGGCAGAAGACTGGTAGACTGTGCTGTATCAGCTTAAAGATGCATTTAAGGACATCTGAGGATGAGTGAAGTCACTGCTGATGGGAATGATTAGGCTCTGACTGCTGTGTTTATAATCCCTGTACTGTGCCATCAGTGAATTGTGGCGTCATAAATATAATGACATAGAAAATGAGATTTTATGGGTATTTTTCTTACAACCTTTTCCATTCCAAAGCATCATTTGAAATTATGTTCATGTTAAAAAAAAAATAAAAATAGGCATTTCTAGTTTTTCAGCATGATCCTGTAAGGCTGTAAAAATAAAAATGCTGCAGCAGAGGTGCAGAACAGGAGGGGCTGGCAACAATGCAAAAACTTAGGTAGCAAGAATGCAAAAGTAAGTTTTTTCATTTTCTTTCTTTGCAGTGTTCTCCAATAAGAAAATAATCTATGCAAGCAAACACAGACTACTTCAACGTATGCTGCAACTTCTTAGCTTCCAAGACATGAAAAAAGGCTGAGTTTTCACAGAATTAGTCTTGAATCAAATCAAAGATTAAAAAGAGAGAGTGAAAACACGATACTCCAACCCACATAAAAATAGTATATTCCTAGTACAAACCTCACTCTTTATCAGTCGGAATCTGATCTTACTCCACCTCCACTTTGTGGAGCAGCTCATCAGCCAGGGTAAATTAGCAGTTCCAAAAGATGTTGCACAAAAAAGACCACTGCTGTCTACCAGCCATGCGTATGGAATCATCAGATGTTTTGGGTTGGAAGGACCTTTCAAGGTCACTTGGTCCAACCCCCCTGCAGGGAGCAGGGCCATCTGCAACCAGAACAGGTTGCTCAGAGCCCTGGCCAACCTCCCCTGCAGTGGTGACAGGGATGCAGCACCTGGGCAACATGGTCCAGTGTTTCAACAAACAAATTGTATAAAATTTCTGCTTTATATCTAGTCTAGATCTACACTCCTTTAGTTAAAATCCATCACCCCTTGTCCTGTCACAACATGCCCTGTTAAAAAGCCTTTCCCCATTTTTCTTACAGGCCCCCTTTAAGTACTCAAAGGCTGCAATAAGGTCTCCCTGGAGCCTTCTCTTCTCCAGGCTGGATAACCCCAACTCTCTCAGCCTTTCTCATAGCAGAGGTGCTCCAGCCCTCACATCGCTTTTGTGCCTCTCCTCTAGACCTGCTCCAACAAGGCCATGTCTGTCTTAAGTTCTTTCTTAAGAACTTTCTGGAGTTCTTGCTAAGGACCCCAGAGCTGGACACTTTACTCCAGGTGGGGTCTGACCAGAGCAGTGGAATCACATCCCTTGATCTAACAGCCACGATGTGGATGTCACAAGACATTATCTCAAAACTGTGTTGTATCTCAGTGTAGCCAGTGGTAGCAGACTTTAGCTCTAAGAAGAGAGAAGACCGTAGGTTAACAGTGCTGTCTGGGATGCACTGAAGTCAAAGGATGTCTACTGTTAACTGTGACCATAGTTTCATTACAGATACTTATGGTTAAGTCTAGATATGGTACAAGGCAAAGAAGATGGAGGCTATTAATTCCCTCCTTCACTCTCAAATCAGCTTCATTTCTCCCTCTTGAAGTGCTTAAGGAAACTTACGCACCCTGACAAAACAGAAGCCACAAGCACTGCAAGTCTAAGATGCCTGCAACAAAAGCTTTGTTAGTTCCATCCCTCAGAAAATCACCCTGTGTTTGCAGGACTGTTGAACGCAATGCAGTGAGTGCTGGTACACAGAATGTTGTACTTGTTCGTAAAGTAAATGCACGCAACTGTCCAGAAATCCTTGCCAGCTTCATATATTGCCAAGAGAGATGCACTTCAACAGATCATCATTTATATTAGCAGCTGGACAAATGAAAGCAGTATGACGCATGTACTGGCTTAAGGAGAAGTACCAACCTTTTACTAAGATTAACTGAAATACATCTTATCATTTCATGCTGAAGCGCACCAACCTTTTACTAAGATTAACTGGAAAGATGTCTTTATCATTTCATGCTAAAATGTTTGCAAATAAGTAATTTTAAATAATAAAAGGGTATTAACAAGATGAGGAAGAGATAAATATCTTTTTATGTCACACCAAATTTTGTGCTGAAAATTATTCCTTCTGTTCTTTGGTATTTTCAGCTCTCTGAACCTGATGAAACCTGAGTCTTTCCCCAAGCTCATTAGTTTACCTTACTGAAGTTCAGGGCTCTCACACCTGGATTAACATCAGTAAGAAACAGGCCTTTTTGCTCTTGTTTTAGCATTTAATTACAACTTGGCTGCTTCAAAAACCGACAAGATAGTATAAAAACATATTCACTAAAATATGAAAAAAACAATTCTCTCAAACTATACAGCATTCCAGGCCATATTTAGCACTAAGTAGAGTAAATCATTTGAAAATGATGGTACTGCACTAACATTGCCAAGTGACAACTGGGAAGAGGTTCGATAGGTTCAAACTCCATCCACCAGGAGAAACGAAGTGACAAAAATAGTCTCAGATGAAGGTTTCCAAAGCTGGGTATCCATGTGACACAAACAACATTTACTTTTCTGCTGAATTACATTTTAACTGACTTCCAAAGTTCCTTATTTAAAATTATCTACTAAACCACCGGGGAATTGTTGTGGAAGAAACATTCCCCATCAACATCTGGGTATTTTTAAGTGGTCCTGCTTTTTGGTTGCTCATTTACTATAGTGAGCTCATCACAAAATTGCCACATCCTACCAAGTGATGTTAGCGCTGTACAAAAGAAACTACTGGATGCCACTGCCACGGTCAAAAATGAGTTTTGCCACGTAGCAGACAATAATAACTGGAGCTGTGAAATGCCACCGTGGCATCATCATTAACCCATGGGAAATGCTTCCCTGAGATTCTGTTTATCAAACAGTTGATGAATCTTCCGAGTGACCCTGAGATCTATTTCTAAGGACTCTTTCTGCAATTCGTGTTTTCATTTCGAGGATGCCTTCCCCAGAAGTTTGCTTTTTACAGTGATTTTCAGTGAAGATGTTCTGACAGAACTGCTTTCTGATATTGTAAGGAAAATGCAGGCTTTGAGAAGCTTTTTGCACAACAGCTAAGAAGAAGGTTCACAAATCCCTAGGATTTATGCTGCTAATGTTGATGTTGTCATAATGTTTCTTGTCAGAGGAAGATCCATTTACACGGGACCAAGATTTAAATCCTTTAAACTTAAGAAAAAAAAAAGCATAAAAGTGATCAGATCTGTAATGAACTACATCCGTGTAGCAGAAATGTTGAGCTTATACAGCCTAGAATGAAATACTATAGTAAAAATGATAGCATCCTGAATTTTTAAGGTATAACTTTGCTGCAAGAGACAGTGTAACACTCCATGCCTGTTAAATGTCAGTGACTTCTGAGGCAACTTTCCCAAGCAGAAATACTGTCTCTAACTGGTAGCCTAGCTACTCCCTAGATTCTAGATGAACTCTTCACTTTATGCTGGTTTTCTTCCAGCGTTATCACCGGTAGTGAAACTTTTTATGTGAAATTAAGTGATCAGAGGCACTTTTGTATCACTTTAAGAAGTGCCTAAACTGCTGCTTATTATAATGACACAAAATAGTATCCTCACTATCTCAAAATTCGGAAGGAAAAGATGGAACCGAATGTGCAGCTCTGTCTCTCATATTTTTCTGGCTCTGGAGAAAATAAAATGTAGCAAAATGTTATTTTTGTCAGTAAACCAAGTAGAAATTTTCAAAATGCAAACATGGGAATCAGACCTATGACTAAGGCACAATTTTTAAACTCAAAGAAAGATAGCATTTTAATGGAAACTTCATTACTTTTTTTGCTGTTTGTCATTTACATCAGATACAACATTTTCCTGGGGACGGGTCCAACAACATGGGAGTGAAACCCCCCTGAGAACTAACCTTGTCATCACTATTTTTTATGCATCTCTCTAAATTCCCCCAGGAGGACAGGACATATCTCTTTGACCTTAAAAACATAGGGATTTAAACATTATTTTACCACAAAGGAAGGATGAATGAGAACAAATATCATATATCAACGTATCAACACGGGGTGGTTGTATCACCCATTTCACTATTTACTTTATGTATCTGTAGAATGAGCTTAGGAGATGCACACAGGGTAACGCAGTCTGGTGAGGTAACTCAGTCTGGTGAGGGTTTGTGCCTGGGGGTTTTGGCAGTGGGAGGTGGCTACTGGTGTGGCTCCTGTAAGAAGCTTCAAGAAACTCCCCTGGCTCCAAGTTGGACCCACCTCTGGCCAAGGACAAGCCAATCAGCACCTCTGCAATAATGTAGTGATGAGGAAAAAAACCTGTGGGGTGATTTTCTGTGTTCTTTGTGATGGAGAGGAGTGGGATGTGAGAGAGACAAACACATAAACACCCAGGTCAGTGAGGAAGGACCGGTAGAGATAACACGGAACAGACTGGGACTGACCACAACCCCCATTCCCTGCTCTCCTGTACTGCTGCAGGGGACCCATGTAACATTTTCTCTCCACTTAAATAATTTTTTCCTCTCTCTTCTAAAATGTTCATTCAATTAAAAAAAAAAAAGAAAAAAAGGAAAAGGAAGTTGTAATATTTTGAGTTTTATTTGGAAGTTTGGCAATAAGATCAACTCTAGGGTATCCCAGGCTTATGTATGTTTGGTTTGGCTCCCTACTGAGAGGGGCACGGGCATTTCCATCACACACTCCACTAGCCACTCCAGAAATATCATTAAAATATTTCCTTAGAGTCTCGAGTAGCTGACACTGTACGTGTGACCCACGGAGAGGTTTGGTAGTAGCTAGAGAATTAATATAGGCCCTGCCACCAGATCTGATCTCTAAGTCAACCTCCACAAAAACTCCTTGCAGGCCTGTCAGAAATGCCTGACTTCATAAAATAAAGCTAAACAATTTCTTCCTTTGTCTCAAAGCAGGTAATTTCTTTCTTTCTTTCTTTCCTTTTATTTTTCTCTTCTTATACTACCACTCATCCCATCAAACTTTGAGCTCATATATGGACAAAGCACATATACCATACGGCGGGGTCTTCCAAAATGAAATAAAAGCTGTAGACCTTGGTTACACCTTCATTTCTGTATTAATACTCCAACGACCAAATGTAGGATGGGATTTTATAGATTTCCCCTTCCTTAAACTCTCTTCTTGTGGGAATTTAACTCCTTTCTACTACTCCTTGGCACCGTGGGCCAGTCTGAATATTCTGCTAAATCATCTATCGCATTTAGTCCATTGTCTATCCCAAATCTGAGCATCACACGTTCTGTCTGGAATAAGGTTTTCCACATGCTGACTGGCAGCTCCATAGTGTTACATGACATTGCCAGTGGGGAACTGATGTGCCCCTCCATTTAGCATGGCCCTGGCTGAGGCACTATTTTCTTCCTCCAATTTAACAGAAGGCCCACAGGGATAGCTATTCTACCTTCCCTCTAAAATTCCATACATTTCCTGCACTTACCTGCACTTCTATCCTCCGCAAGACAAACGTTTCTCATACACAGGACATCCACCAGCACCGATTTACAGCTCCACGGGATGTCCCTGTTGGATGAATGTGTTTGACATGGTTATGATTTAGCAACAATTCAAAATTTATTCATAATATCAGGTAAATCAAAGGTGGAATTTTAGTAGCACTTAACGATTAACCAATTTAAAGATTAAAAAAGTGATTCAGTATGATACGTTGTAATAAAACAGCAACTTAATTACATATTCAAGCATGATCAGATTCACACTACCTTACTACAAGGTATCCTAAATCAACGTATGCATGTACAAACACAAGATGTACAAGCACACGCAGACAGGCAGAAGATTTAGATCTAGTATATAAACTAGGAAATATACACAGGCTCCAGGAGAGCTCAAAGGGTCTCACTTAGATGGCTACTTATAGGATGTGAGATAATTGTCTTTTGTCAGGTACTTCTCCACTTTGGCCCAACTCGGGTGATGTACTGGTACTGACCGTGAATTGCTCATGCCCAGAAGTTACTATATTTTTGGGTTCTGGTACCTCCCACTTTAAGCCATCACCAAAAACCAGTTGTACGAAGCTGTCAGAAGGTCAATTGATTATTGTTGTTATTGTCCTCAAGGAACTGAAGAAGTAGGAGGCAGGTATGTCAAGGGAGCACCTTAACACTCCCATCCACCGCGTACAATTGGTACTAGATTGTCAGGAGGTAATAGACTGTCATTATTTTCCCCAAAGAGCAGGGGAAGCAGAAACCAGGTACATTAAGGAGGTGCCTCCACATACTGGTATGCTGCCTTTCACAATCCCATACCTGACTTTCCAGTGGATTATTGTGAGAGGCGCACCAGGTACTGAGTGACCCAAGAGTAGGGGAGAATCCCCTACAAATTGCAATTCCGCCCCCCCCGCTGAAGAACCTAGGAGATTCTCATTCTTCTCTCTCGTGCTTCTAGCAGATAAGATGATCTTTCTTTGGAGTGCAGCTTTAGCAGCTAGCACAGCACAGGAGAGATTTAGAGGCTGACATAAAATCTGATCAGGCAATGTGGTCTGTGCTCTGAGCTCCCAGGGGCCCTGTTGGATCAGGTTCTTTGAGTGGTAGCTCAGGAGTCAATCTCAAAAGGAATTTAATATTTAGCTCTCTTGGATTCCTTCAAAATTCCTAATATTAAAGCCAGACTAGTTACTAAAAATATACATTTTAAAGAGTTTGAGAGTGGCCATTTGTAGAAGCCACAGTCAACGAGCCCATTACAACTCATTGACCGGCATCTTAAAGCTAACTCTGCAAAGTGCTTTTCAGCCTTCAAGCTTTTCTCTCTACAGATCTGCGCTGCTTCAAAATGAGAACACACATTGGATGTTTTCTCTGTAGCATTTGGCCATCCATCAGAGTGAGAGCAATGTTAGGTGTAAATCACAAGAGCGCTTGTTCCAATTGAAATATTATTTTTGCACTGGGTCTTAGACTATTCCCTCATATATCAGCTGTTCCCATGCAGACCAGCACAAGAACATCTGTTTAAAAACAATCTGTTTATTTTATTACATCTTCCAAAGCTGTGCTTGTGAAAGCATGCAACAATACTAGGAAAGGCAGAAACCTCCTTCTTTCTTTGAGTTCACGTATATGACTTAGTTTGATGAAACAAAGCCTGCCTGATCAGCTCACGCTGCTGTTTTGTCCACGTGTTTTTACAAAGCAAAGCAAACGAAAGAGAATCGAAGGATGAGAACATGCTATTTCTCAAAATTACCAGGCCTAGGAAAAATGTGCAGCTATCTAAACACTCTATTTAATAATGAACTAATTTTATACTTTGCAATTGTTTTTGATACGATGAAACAGGTTGGCTGTATTTCTTTTTATTTCATTTTCTTTTAATGCAGCAACATTGAGATTTTATTTGAATAGCTAAGTGAAATTCTACTTAAGATGTTAAAAAATATTGGCTTCAGCGTTCTATTGGTTGCTGACACATTCACAGTTAAATAACTGATAAGCTGTAGGAGTGCTCGGTGCTGAAATGTTACTCATGTAACTGTAACTAATGATCGCTGCTCTGTAAAGAAAAAAATTCATGTATTAATGAATCTTCTTATGTGACCATTCCAAAATGCTTTAGTTAATAAGTCACACAGTAGTCCTGAGTAAATCAAGCAAATCACTGTTCTCCTTGCAGAAAGGAGATGTAAGCTGGAGGTAAGTTACCATACCTACATACCAGACTTGTAGTGCCCCCAACCTGTCAGCCTGTTCATGCCTCAGTTACACAGAAAACAACCTGACCTGTTGTTCAGCAACTGAGACCTGAACAGTAACAGCTCATGGTGTTTTCTGTGGCCAGGATTTAGATCTCCAATTTCTCGGTCAAAAGAAACATTGCACCAAATCCAGTATCACCCATTGCATGAGTCTGTAAAGCGGTTCCAAAAGTCCCAGGCTGAGTCAATAGAGCAGAGAATGTCAGACAGTTTTGCTGTTTCTCCAGTGTCTGCAGTGATAAAAATAGATTACAGAAATATGCTGGCTGTAACAGAGCCTAATTTTATTTTCAGGAAACACTTTGGAAGAAAATACATTTCCTTACACTATAAGAGAAATCATCTCATTTTCTCTATATATTTATTCGCTATTCCAATCACAATCTTACTCCCTCCCAATGCAATTGATGTCACTGTGTCCAGAGCAGCTGAGCTTTCAGCCCAGAGATCCTCAAGCTGTGGAACCACACATTTCAAAACCTTTAGGCATGTGCTGCAGCAGCAGCAAGTGTCTTTACTGCTGTGCAAGGTCTCACGTGAGCTGCACTGCTGACGCAGTACATGTTAGTGACTCTTCCTGCTCCCCAGGGCCTCCAGGAGGATGGACATGGCCAGATGCAAACTTTTGGTTTAGGACTAGCAAAGAGGGGCGAGTAAGGGAACGAGAGGCAGGGGGCGAGTGGATGTGCTATCACATTGTCTCAGGGTCTCCTGGTTTGGAGAGTATAAAGGAATAAGAACTGTGAGTGGGAATAAGGTCACAGAACTGGATTCTTCTCACCTTTGGGTCAATTAAATGCCTTTTTTAATGGTCTTGTCTTAATGCATTCTCTGCGACAGAAAAAAATAACAACAGATGCATGTTCAACGACTCAGAAATACTAGATCACTTTGTTAATATGCTAAAGAACATGAATGCCCTCTCAGTCCAAAATAAACTATTTTTATTGAAAATGTATTTTCAGAACATATCTTTTGGTTAAAGTTTGTAAAAATATTCATGGCTCCCCTTTGTGACAGAAATACTTTTCAAGGCAGATTCCTCCCTAAACAAACAAGGATTATTTGAGACAGTTGTTTGTTGCAACTCAGGGCATATGTTACATACCAGTTTTGGGGATGGGAAGTTAAACAGGGTTCTCTTGGAAGACACCTGCAAAATCAGCCCAAAGGCACAACACATGACTCAAGGGTTTTTACTGGTAGCGTACAGATTTCTGGGGAGGCTACTGGGTGCTGCAGTTTCTTACCCTTGTTTAGCTAAAGCAGGACAGTGTCTATAAATGTCATATATCCACATACATGCTCTCTACCTAATTATTTTTCCTATTTTTTATTTTGGTGAAACACTGCAGTGAGGTAGCACAGGGACCAAAAGAAGTATCTCACGAGACCCCACCTGGAGTACTGCATCCAGCTCTGGGACTCCCCCGTGTAAGAAAGATATGGTGAGACACTGGAACAGGTTGCCCAGAGAAGCTGTGGATGACCCCTCTTTGGAAGTGTTCAAGGCCAATTGCAGAGGGCTTCAAGCAACCTGATGTATTGGAGGATATCCCTGCCCAAAGCAGGTGGGTGGAACTAGATGGACCCTTTAATAGCCCTTCCAACCCAAACCATTCTGTGATGACTGTGCAGTCATTGCCTTAGAAGGACAGAGTCATTAGGAAAAAGCTGCTAATCCTGCCTTTTAGCCCTGAAAAGCCAGAGAAGTAGCTGTATGGGCTATATTTGGCCCATGGATTTTAGATGATAACTGCCTGTTTGAACACCTTGGAAGAAGTCTAAAGCCCCGATCTGTAGTACTAATGCCAGGACCTACAACAAGGACATCACCATGAGAAAAGTCAGAAATACTGCCAAAAGACATAAACTACCACATTTAGGCCAAAGAACAAGAGTTTTATTCAAAGAGTCAATAAAGAGAATTCAGGAGTTTTAGGTGGGTGAACTTGGAACAGGTCTACAGCAAAACATGATCGTTCCCATATGTTTGAGTAAAGGAGTGAAAGATGTGGAGAAATGGACTGCAGGGTAAGAAATCTGGGTCAGAAGAGCAGTAAGTAGGAATACAGTAGACTGGAAAGATGGTTAGCTGAGGGGGACAAAGGAAAGAAATGAAAGCTGGAGAAAGGAAAAGGAAATTTCTGAAAGTATATGGGTAGAGCCTTTTTTGAATGGAACTTGTGGCAGCCAAAAGGTCTTTACAATGAGAGGAGATACACTGGCAAATTTATGACACCTATACCTTAAGATTTATTTAAGAAAGAGAATAAAAATCAATTTTAAAAGATATGGCAAGGAGAAAATTCCACTATTTCTAGGATAGGCAGTCCAAAGAAAGAAAATATTCAACAGTAGTTGAAATGATCTAATTTGTAAAGAAATGACTGTGTGTGGTCTGTGAAGAAACTTGATCTGATCAGTAGTATGGAGGAAGAAAAAGAAATAAACATTTTACGTGCACATTCAAGCAATTTGGGAAACAAAATGAAGGGAACAGGATTATGAATCTGGATTGGGAAAGGGCTAACTCAAGGCTTGCATATAGAGGAAGGTTCATAATGCATCTTTAAGATGCTTCCATTTGAAAAAAAAAAAAAACCAAACCAAAACACTACAAGGAAGAGTTTCAGACCTGGCTGGATGGGTAAAGAAGAATGATATTTGGGAGTAAGCAGAGAGCTGGAAGGAATGGAAAAAAAGGACTAATCAGACAAGAAATCATCTCTTAGAGTTCAGGAAGTCTAGGGATAAAATGAGAATAGCCAAAAAGTCAAGATGAGTTAGACATTTAAAGGTTATTAAAATAAATAGCAAAGAAATGCACTTTGGAAATATAAATAAAACCAGAAAGTTAAAAATATTTTAAATTAAGAGAGAGAAAAAAAAGGAAAAAAGTGAAAAACAAAGTGAAAAGAAAAAGGGCCAAGGTTCAAATTAAAGATAACCTAGATATGGCCCCCATACTAAATGAATGCTTTGCCTCAGCTTTCAATGAGTAGTAATTATATCACCATGAAGTGGAAGAAGTAATCTAAATGGCAAAAATTAAGATACAAAAATTATTAGAATGGAACTTATAGAATCAGAATTTTTAGGCTGGCAGGGATCTCTAGAGGTCATCTGCTCCAACCTCCCCACACAAGTAGGGACATCTCTACCTAGGGCAATCTTATGGAACATCTTAATGCAGTCAAGATTAGAAAATTGGACACTAATCCATTTCAAAATGTTGTTCCTCATGAAAAGTTTGATGACTGAGATAACGAGAGAAAAAAATAAATTCAATTGCACAAATCAAGTGGATGTTCTGTTATTAAACCCAAATGCAGTTACTGAAAACAATACCAAGGAGGAGCTGCTTTCTGATGTGGCTGTGAAAAAGATGTAGGAAGTAAAGTATTCCACAAACAGCAGGAAAATTATGTTACATATAGTCTTCTTTTGCTGCATGTTGCAAAAAAAAAAAAAAAAAAAAAAAAAAAAAAAAGTCTAATTATCTACATCAATAGAAGATAAAATCAGAAGAAATGCAAAAAGCTGATGAATCAGGAAACCTATACTGAGAAAGGAGACTCAAATCATTTGACCTGCTTACACTGAGCAAAACCAGTGGCAGAAATTACACAGAAAAGGTCAGAGTTATGGAAGCACACAATAATTTGAAGTGTATTCCAGGCTGTCACCTGATTCTCATGCAAGTTTATCAGTGAAAACACCTGTAGTTTTTCTTTCACAAGTCCCACTCTCCTGCTTGAACACATTGAAGAAGTAATTTTTTCTCAAGTATCATCACTTTTTGGTTTAGAGTAGGATTTTCTAAATGAGCAAGTAACTCTGAGACATCAGACTTTGCTCTTAAGTCATGAAGATGCATCTGAAAATCTGATCATTGCTATTATTATGTCTAATTCCATTATTTTGGTTGACAGTTGTCTCCTGTGTTTTCACTCCTGTTGTCATGGAAAGTCAAAGTCGTAGGCAGAAATGGCATTCCTTTCATTATCTGCAGAGTGCTTTTACTATTAAGTTTCAGTGTCAAACTCTGAAGAAAGTGATGTATTTAGTAGCAATGGAAACCCACTACAGAGAAGATGGACTCTCTCTAAGCTAGCTATGACTAACTGGAAATCATATCTGGACTAAAACATTCCCTCTGTGATAAGAAGCAGTGGGGTTAAGGAATTAGTATACAAAATAAAATAGAAATAGTTATGAAGCACGTGTATTAATTTTGTAAGAATTTTTCTTACTTGATACATTTAAATTTCTTTTACGTTAAGGCTTTCATTGGTCTTTCCTTGTTTCTAGTCATACAAATTCTAATAACTTGCAGAATCCCTGCTAGACCCATTCAGCAAGCAGGTTGCTTTTGTGATTATCCCTCTTTGCTCACAGAAGTTTCTGCATTAGCCAGTTGCTGCAGGCTCCAAAATTCCATAGTCCTTTCTTATTTGGTGGGGTTTTGGTTTTTTTTTTCATTGATTTGGGGTTTTGTTTGGTTTTTTTGTGTGTGGGGGGGGTTTTTTTTCTTCTTGTTGTGGGGTTTTTTTGTGGGTTTGGGTTTTTTTGTGGGTTTGGTTTTTTTTTGTTTGGGTTTGTTTTTTTTTTTTAATTATAAATGAACATGAAAAACTATTCTCAGGGCACCATACACAAAATCTGCAAACTTCTGACCCCAAAGTGTTGAACAGTTGAATGAGAATGACTTACGCTAAACTAAATGTAGCTCCTCTTATAGGCAAAGAAAGAAAAGGGGGAAGCTTTTCAGTGGAATCCGTAGCTTTTTTTAAGACTTCTAACAAGAATTTTATAGCAATTCGCTCATATCTTAGTAACTCTTACAAAGCATATGGAGAAAAAAACTTTAAGAATAAGTTAAATTGAAGTAATAGTCCCTGTAAATGATTGATAATCATCTGGTAGTGAAAGAAACTTTATTTATATAAGCATGGTGTTAAAGATGCCTGCAACCTGTCCTCTGCATAGCAAGAAGTACACAAACCTTAAGCCAGAAATAATGGAGAAAGTGCAGATGAGAGGAATAGAATTCCCAAAGCTGATCCCTTTCAATCTGTCTTTTCTGATGCAAGCTATCCAAACTTTTCTTGATTTTTCTGATAACTACTCCAGTAAGAAGACAGAAGTATAATGGAAAGCCATCAGACCAGATCTAAATATTCCTGTAATACTCAAAAGATCAAACTATAAATCTATATTTCAATATCTATAGCTCAAAATCTATAAACCTACATTCCAATGGTAAAAAACCCTAACAGCCCAATTCTGCTGCTTCTTAATGATGACTTTATATGAAGTTTTGGAAAAACAGAGCATTGCAAGATGAGAATTCTCTTTTATCATCGTGCCTCAAACTCCTGCTAACAACCGATGAAACAAAGAGTGCTTCCCAGAGAAACTCACAGGATCTGCAGTGGACATGAACTCTCCAAAGCTTCCTCTGAATGGCCTTTAATCTCCCATTCCTCCAGAAGAGCATCACTGTTTGAATATTTTGCAAACAGCAAGAATAAATGCATTTGTGGTAAGGATGTTAGCAGGAATTACTATAAAACACTATTCCTTATAAATGCCGTGCTGCTCAAATTGCTTTGTGACCAGGACCATAAAAATTGCGTAGCTCACAAATCAAAAAGCTGCCCACTGCTACCCAAACCTTTCTATCTCTATCCTCTGCATCGAGAGCAGCAGTATCAGTCTGCAGACCAAGGTTGTGCTCTTGATCTGAGGTTTTTCCACTTCCTGATTGACCTCAAGGTAAAAGACCCCTAGTACAGTTTGGCTGGCTGGCTTTCTTAGGAACCTGACCTCTTACATGATACTTGTTCATCTCAAATTCTTCCACACTTCTTTTACAGATCTTTTGGGGGTTTTTTTTGTTTTGTTTGGGGTTTTTTGTTTTGTTTTTTTTTTTTTTTTACTTCCCTTCTTGCTTCCTATCCTATGCAGAGCTTGCTGGCAGCTTTAGTGGTAGCTAACTAGAGACAGACAAGCATGCTCAGACAAAATAACAAATTACTTGGGCTTTCACCCCAAGGCTGTAGTAGAGGGAATTTAAGCTGGATCTTTTCTAGGGTACAAGGAGATGGAACAAAGCTTTCTGTTTATACTTGTAAATGTCTCCTGCACTGAAACTGGAGGAAAAAAATAAAATGAGTTGTAACAATTGTAGTACTGCACAGTTCTTAGCCACCTTTTACTTGACAAGCACACAGGATTACTGGATCAGCATATGTTATTTAGACCTTGTTTCAAGAGACATTCAGTGGCAATAAAGCCCTTTTTAGTAAAATGAAAGTGAACAAGCCCCCCCCCCCCAAAAAAAAAAAAGGAGAATTGTGCATCCTTTGTTGCATGCAAATACTCTTTTAGAAGATATGTTGTAATGAAACATGGTTTCCAGGAGAACACAGGCTAACTATAGAGAGCTTTGTATTTCGGAACGTACAGAATGTGACATGTCATCAAAGGGTCCATTTTGGAGTTTGCTGTTCACAATTTCACGAGAGAGGGAAGTTAAAATGCAGGGTACTCAATGACTTTCTCTTCCATCCTCTATTTCCTCCTCCCTAAATGCACACTCAGAAGAATTTCTTTGCAGTCATCTGATGGGAACAAATGAGTTCAACCTTCCATGGTTA
This sequence comes from Megaceryle maxima, assembly GCA_024605025.1. Lineage (NCBI taxonomy): Eukaryota > Metazoa > Chordata > Aves > Coraciiformes > Cerylidae > Megaceryle > Megaceryle maxima. The sequence continues at coordinate 17,071 of JANHGN010013958.1, forward strand.
AAAATTCTGACATATGAAGTTGGTAATAATTGCTTCACTTTTTTTGCTGCCGTTCAACTTTGGACTTCCATCCACTGACTTTGCAGTTAACAAGGTTTTCAACCACACCATGATAAATTCTGTATATTATTGATTGTGAACTTTCAATGATCCACAACATCAATGACCTTTCAGGGCCAACATCTTCCATTCCCGAACACAGACAAAAGTAGGACCTTCGGCTGCAGAATGTGCACTGCAAATGGAGACCTGGTTTCTACAGCTTTGTCAGTCTGACCAGATCCAAATTTAGTTTCATATTTGCTACATCCAAAAAACCCCATACTATTTGCTTGGAATAAGGAAGAGCAGAAGACTGCTGTTGTATCTAGACCCTTGGGCACCTGGGAGCACAAGAGTTATGAGGCCAAGAAGATCTCGGGGATAAGTTGCTGGCTGGCTACAGCATTCAGAAGGAAGATCTGATATGAAGCTGTTTCCAACTGAATTACTTTGGCATTTTATCCAGTGATGTAAAGACATGAACAATCCTGACACAAGGGGCTGGGGTGGGTACAGTAAGTAAATATAATTAAAGTCAGGCAGTCCGTCGCCCCAGAGGTCAAGCTCTTCTGCATGTTTATGCCATAGCAGGTAGGTTTTCAAGATAAGTGGACTTATCCACTTATGCTTTCCATCAACTTTCACTTTCCCCCCACTCTCCAGAGTGTAAAGAAAAATGAGATAAGTTTACTGGACTAGACACCGCTTTTAAATTGCCAGCATTAGATTCCCCTTTAAAATCAAGGTTCTACTTGGCGTTTGGTGATTGTGAAATGTCTAGCAGTAACCAGAATATTCCAGTTAGCTCCATTCAACCTTGTGAGAGTCTTGCCTGCTCTTTTTTGTTGCCATGCAGATTAGTGCATTCTCTCACTCATCGGCCTCTGTCACCTCAGGTATATATTCAGGATCATTGCTTTCCAGATTTTGCCTTCTTGTTGAGTGTGTCTTTTGAACTAATTTTCCACAGATGTAGTTGCAGTTTTCCAAGTTGACTCTCAGTTTGTTATTCTCAGCCCATGTTTCTATTTTTTCCCAGGACCCTCTTTTATTTGCCTGTCCTGACTGCTGCTGGCACAACCTGCAATGTAACATCATCTGTGAATTTCATTACCATGCTTGTGTTTCAATTCCTGATCATTTACGTGAATTTTGAGATAGACAACACCTTAAACATATCCTTGTGGCCCCCCTAGAGTAAGCTTATCTAGTTCAATATAGTGTCGGTTTCTCGTCGTATTTGGTGTTCCGTGTGCCAGCTTTCAGTCCATGTGATCGAGCTCACATCCAAAGCCAATTTGAACTCATTCAAAAAAGTAAGATTTCATCAGCCATTGCATTGAGTGCTCTACCAAAACTCCGATGATATCCTTTCCTTTCTCAATTGCTTTTGTAACTGTTCCACGAAAAATAATCAACAACTGCATTGCCTAGCTTTCCCTTCATAAATCCAGCCTGCTAATAGGTGATGAGTCTATAATCTTGTCTGCTTTATGCCAGTTCAGGATTAAGCCTTGTTAAAAAACTATATTTAACTTGGGATCTGGCTGCAGGTAAGTGGCAAGATCGCCCTGGAACACAACGAAGTGCCTGGACTGATCGCAGTGATCTTCATGGGGGAGCAGTGTTTCATTACCAGAGCTCTCTCTAGTGGTCCTGGTTAATTCACACATGGTGTAACTCCAGCACTGCAATCTAGGTTATCTGTGATACATTTGCCCTCTGTGGATCTTTGGTGACATAAACTTGTTTAGTTCCAGCATCAGATTATAGTAAAAGCACATTGAGAAGAAAGGAAATAATAGTAAAAAGAGAGTGAACTCCTGAAAAAGGGTAATGCTTGGTAAGGCTCTAGAGGAAGCCTTTCAAAAGCAGTTAGTGTAGGAGTTTCACCACCTTCAGTGCTGGACCAGATCTAAGTCAATGCATAATATTTAAAGATATCACGTAGTCAAAGAGCAGAACACACACACATATTCCCCATATCATATAGAGCAACGGGTACTTCCTCGGGCTGTTAGGTTGTTACAGAGGTTGCATTTTAAGAGTGTCTCAGGAAAGCACAAATGTTAAATGGGTCCATAAATCTATTCTATTTAAATCAAGGACAGATTTCCAAATCATATTTGAAATGGCAATATTTATTGCTTTCTCTTATTTCACTCCTGGATTAGTGAGAACAGTGTCGGAGCTCAGACCAGCACGCTCCTAACTTGGAAAGAAGGCTCCATGAGTTATACTAGTCACTGGCAATAGCCACTGGTAAATGGATGTATATACAGGGCTCCAGGTGGTAGTATATACAACAAAGTGTATCAACACTTTACAGGAGCTTTACAGTAAGTGTGTATTATTGCCTTGCATAACAACTCCTGGGTAAAAAGAAGAAGGGGGGAAGAAAAAAAAAAATCTAACCAAACCAAAAAGCCATGAAACACCCCACCAAAAGCATATACTAAAATAGTTTTATCTTTTTTTTTCCTGGATCTAAACTGAAAAGATCAAAAATTAATGTACTCCTATTTGCTTTCTTACTAATTTCTTTATTAGGAGTGAAAATGAGATTATAATAGATTTCCTTTTTGCTGAAAAAGAATATTTCCTCAAATATTTTTGGATCTTGATTTTTTAAATTTTATTACAGTTATATTTGTTTTCTTTTTAAAACTAAAATTTATTGCATCTCTTCAGTAAATGTCTTATTAGATTTTGACTTTAAAAATACTTAAATTCGTCAAATATTGTATTCATATATAAAAATACTTAAGAAAAATACATCATAAACCACAAATCCCTCTGTGTTTACACTACACTTCTGAGAAGGTCAATAATCTAATAATTAATATAACTGTTTTGAGAAGACCAGTTATTTTCACCCAAATCAAAGTTTTCTAAAAGCATTTTTTTACAGAGTTCCAGGATTCTTTAGTATCTTCAGGAAACTGAAGTCTGATCCAGGTCCTTTTGGAGTCAAAGAAAACCTTGCATTAACTACAGTAGAAATGAGACTCCTTAGGAAGCAAATGTGCTTACATTCCACTGTCAAAAAATCGGAGCTAAGCATCTGCTCAAAGTTAGTCACACACTTAAACACTGTCCAGGACTAAGGTCATGGTTGCCAGGACCTGATCTTGCAGCACATATAAATCTGACCGATTAATGGTTAGCTTTGCCTGCTGGATAAAATAAATGTAGTAGGAAATACAAGGTTGGGGGGGAGGGGGGCTTTAATTCATTTTTGTGCTACTTAAAAAAAAAAAATCTATTACAAATAAATAGAGTTCTTCAGTTAGGGGAAATACTGATACAAATTATTGTTTATTTTCATTTATTTCAGGTTGGAAACCAAAGAATACTAATGCAGAGAAGGTATAACAAAAAACATTGTGCAACAAATAGACATCCAGGCAACAACAAGTGAAATCTGTCAAGGAAATTAAGGTTACTCTTGAAAAGTACACATGGTATCCTATAAACACAGCACAACAGAGATAAAACTTAGCACAGGGCAAATAAATGTTCTCCAAATACAGAAAAGACTTAATGAAGGCGATGAAATAAAAACCTAAGGCCAAGAGAAGGTTTGGTAACATACGATCAACCGGTCACTTTAGTTACTGGAACTCCAATTATTTGTCCTCTTCCCAGTACAAATTGCATAAACTTAATTTTGTTACAAATGAGAGAAAAACGTTGGAAAGAGGGAATTACGGGAAGCAAAGGGAGTGAGGATGACACAATCTCTTGTGGAAGAAGATGCAGAGGTGCAACTGAAAGCCTGATGATGGGGAGGCTGTCCCAGCTGAAGAGCAACTGTGTGCTGAAGATGTACCAGGTGAGATTACCTCTTGCGACACAAACAAACAAACAAAAATATCATCAAAGCCTACAGCAAGAAGGGCCCAACCTGTATTTGTCTCAGGGAGGCTGAGGGGGCTTTTTCTGCTTCTAGCTGCTATTAAATTAATGAAAGATGATACAATCACCAAAATGATGAACTGGCAGCTGCTCACAATGTTTTTTCTTTAACCCAGCAGTGAAGACCTGACAGTTTTACAGGCTCAGACAACAGATCACCACTTCTGTGAAGAACTCACCAATTTTTTGTCTTTGATAGTAACCTATTGGACTTTCAAGTTAGTGAAACTACAAGTCATCTAGCAGCTTCAGAAAACAGACTCTATTCTCGTGCATTAAGCCTCAAGCAAGACACATTCCAGCATTTGAAACTGGCTTTTTGCAAACCCCTGCACTTAAGTGCTTATTAGTCCATGAGAATTTGGGGTTTCAGTTTCTTTTAACTGTAGCTTACCCACCTCAAGGATGTAGAACATGTTATAAAACAGGCTGTGACAGCTTAAAGGTTCAAATTGCTGGTGAGAGGAACTCAAAAACATTGTTGTTATTATAATCTCATTCTTGTAAATCAGTCTCATGATATCTGGAGCATAGTATATTCCAGAGGTTAAAGCTGTCACATCTGATGTGCCAGCTCCTTGTGTAAGCAATCTCCAGTTGCCTAGCTGGGAAAGAGTAAGATCTAATCCTACAGCTTTCACCTGAGTGAAAGAGCCTGTGTGTCACCTAAGCTGATCTTTTTGGTGAGCAAAAGAGCACCCGGAGCTTTCAGGCTTGAAACAAGATGCTTTCAGGGTCTACAGCAGAAACATCCTATGTTTCTATGAGGATATTCTTGCTGTGGTTGAACCTGACTCAAAGCAGGTCTTAAAGTATTTTGGGACCCGATCCACCAGCAGCCCTGTCTACAGGCATCTCTATGATTCTCTCCTGAAGACAATGACAGTGGCTGATGCTTAGCAACTGTGCTCAGTGCAGAATCATTCTGCTCTGCTTTCTGTATCTTTGGGGAGTTCTACATACATTAGTTTTGCTTCTATCTTGCTCTTCCTATTTGGGATAGTTTATTTTGCCCAAGTTCTATTTGTGTTGGTTTCTCTGGGCATTAAGCCCAGTTTTTGTTTAACTTTGCTCTTAAAATCTGTACAACAGCCCAGATGTTCTTTCCAAAAAGAAAAAAAAAAACCAAAAGGGGGGGGGCTTTATACACCCATTTAAAAAAATGATCGTGTTGTAAAGCAGCAGAAGGGATAATTTGTAAACCCAATGAATACTTTTGTATGGTTTATAGCAAAATTAAGTTCCATTACTGTTTGGGACTTCAGTTTACAAGGCTGACAAAAACGCTGACTAGGTAGAAGAGAAAACACAAGGACCGTTGGCATATGAAAAATGTTTTCTATTGGAACATTAATTTACTGCTAAGCAGAAGGTAAAAAAGCCTTTACTAAAAGATGGATCTAGCTGAACTATGTCAAAGTCACACTTTTATCTTTCTCGCAGAAAATGAGGACTGGGGAACAATGCAAACTGACAAAAGGCCCAGCAGCTTTTACTGGACCTCGACAAAAAGTTTCAACTAGATCTACAGCTTTAAGAGGCAGAGCAGTACAACTATATACAGCAACAAGCAAGCAGCTGTCAAAAGAACTGTTTCAAAAGAGATGTCAGGAAACATGGAATAGCAAAGCAGGGACTGTACCCAACAGGGAGGGCCAAAGCAACAAAAGTCAAAGAAGCAACTATTAAATTATTATCAAAGAGTGGTTACTCATGTATTTATCTAGTGCCACAAATGACATCATAAGCTGACATTACTGATAGGTTACCACTTTCCCAGTGAACAGCAGAGAAAAAACTGTTTGAAAACATCTTTTACCAAAGGCTAGCTATAGATAGCACTCATGGGGGGGGGGTTTTGAAGCCAAATCCTCGCTTCTGAGAAAGAAGTCCAGATTTACGCAGGGGAAATGCCAGGTTCTCTAAAGGCAGAGGGAAAGCAAGGAGAAATGCTAAGAAATCGAGGTAGAATATAGGACATACAGGGTTGTTACAACCATTGTGACATAGAATAGTTTCTAATTAGTCCAGGCTTCCCTTAGCCCATATTGGAAAAGAGCTCCTCACAGAATCTCATTCAGCAGTACAGAATGAAAAAAAAAAAAACAACAAACCAAACTAAATCCTTCTCTAAGCAAATTAAGTGCATTATAAGAGGTGTTGAGTACTAGAAATGCTTTCAGCCATCAAGGGAATACACTACCCTAGTTTACAGATAGTTTAGTTATTCTAAATGCAGCATAAAAATGCAGCTTATAAAAAGTAACTACTACCACTGTGTAAAAATCCTGGGATTCCTTCTGGTTCCGTTATAAATACTCTTAATTAAATGTACAGTTTTGCTCCTTGGTTAACGAACACGGTATAGTCACACTGTCTGTGTTTGCCTGCAAAGGACTGATGTCAAAACCCCACCACCTCTGGCATTAAAAAAGTCCTTAGAACATCAACCATGCATTAAAAAAAAAAAAAAGAGATTCTTCCACAAAACTTCAAAACACTTAATTATTCAAATGTGCATCTGCAAAGTAAAGATGCAGTTCATGGTTTAAAATAAATCTCTCTCAGAGAGATTAAAAATCTTCTCCTTCCTTGGAGAACAGAATGGAACCCTTCCCACAAAGACACATAGAAGACAGTGACAACGTCTTCCCTGCTTATTGAAATCACAACATTTTTGCATCATTTTCTTAGAAGAAACCTGTGAACCTCTGAAGCAGTTTCTATTCTACCCATTTCCACACGTAGCTTTAAGATAGAGGTCCTTGAGAGAAACTAGGAAAGACACCATGATTCAAGGTAAAAGGGAGACTCAGAGCAGTACCACAAAGACTTGTGCGGTAATAATGTGTAGAACAAGCTCGATCAAAGCCTTTGGAAATATTTTTCTTGGTAAATAAGTAGCCCTCTTTGCATCTCAGTCTAGTCAGGAACAAGTTCATCTTTTCACTTTTCCAAAGCCAACAGCAACTGCTGTTAAGATTGGTGACAAAAAATTGAGCGGAATCTCTGTAGTTACAGTTAACACCACAAACGAAAGACATCCTTGGAAAGACAGCCATTCTAAGAGACCAGTTCTTGAAAGGCAAACTCTGGGTGTGAACAAAGGTTTTCTCTGCTGACTTCCTGGCTGAGTTCTGCTGAATTTGCCGAACATCGTCCCTCTGTCTGTCTGCAGAGTCAGGCAATACACAGAACTCAAAGAGCAGGACCCAACCCCTCTCTCTCACTTTCTCAAGAGAGTGAGGGAAGTGTGATGCTTTTTCACACTGCCAGCCTGAAATGGGATATTTCCAGGTGAAATTTTATTTCGGGATGCTCAAACTCAGAGGGACAAGCAGCGTTCGAGCATTTGAGAAAACGGAGCGTTAGCTGTGTACAAAGGAATAAAAATAAACGAGAGGATTCACAAATTATCCAACTCTCAGATTTCAGTGACAGAAAGGACCACTGCAAATGCAACATGCGGGCATTTCCTGAGGAAAATGTTCAGATATAATCCACTTGGTCCAACAGATTCCTGTGATCTGCACAAGCTGAGAGCCTATAAATGTAATTTCAAAGATAGTCTAAAGAGATATAAATATGAGGACAGTTAACACGATTAAAATGTTGGCCTGGGGGCTTCAATGTTTAGTAATATTTCAAAATTGCCATTAACCTTTGACAAGAGTCCTGGTCTTTGCATGTTGAAGGTCTTCCTCTGCAAAAAATTGCTGACACCTTATTTCTTCCACCCCTCCTATTACAGTCAGGTCGTGGAAAAGACAGACTTCTCTTTGGTAACCAGCAGAGCAATTTTATCTTGAAGCACGAGATACTATTGTTCCTCCTGTTCTGCTTTATATAAATGTCAAATTGTTACAGAACAGTCATTTCCAGCAAATGAAGATTCATTTTAATAAGGAGTACCTACGATTTCTATTGGCTTGTGTTTGTTTATCGTACTACGGTCATGGTCACTGTGTAAAGGCAATGTCATAAGCTACAACAGGAATGACTACATAGCAGTTTTCCCATACTGGAAGCTAGTTTAAGATAAAGGTTCTGTGGATTTTGCTTGGAGAAATGCCCAGTTTATCTGCAGGAACATGTCATTCTGTTCCACTTTTACAGAATGTTACAATCTCCATCTCTTCATTCTTTAAACGACACCCCTGCGCTCAACAAAATGTCAGAGCACGCTGGCTTTTCAGTTAAGACACCTGAGGATTATGAACTTAGGGAAGGAACATCTGTTTCACCACTACAGCTTATTCTGTCCCTTTTCATTACACGTTGATGGCTCCTCTTCAGATCTTGAGTTTTGCCCATTTTGTCTTTAATAATTTCCCCTGTAACACTATGGGGTTTTTGTTTTGTTTTTTTCCCCCACTGTAATCCAGGTGGGCTCTCTCTACATTCTTTCCTTTGTCTAGAATTTCTGGTTTCTTACCCATTTGTTTAGTCTGGCATCACCTAAATGGGGTAAATACATGTTGGTTATTACCCCTATCCCTTTCTACTTGCATCATCTTAAAATTCATACCTTCAAAGGCTCTCCTCATAGCATTGAGTGCTATTGAAGACATATTAATAGAAATGGACTTGCCAGATCACTATATTTCTTTATAGCTAAAGAACATCTTTTGCTATTTTCTAGTTACATTGTGCTAATCCCTTGGTGCTTTATTTATTAGCCATCTCAGTTATTCAATCTATGGTTTCATATGCCTGTTTGGAGAATTCTGGAAACAGATATTCTCCAGGCCTCAAAACTGGATTATTTTAAGCATTTCATTTTATTTCTATCTCAGCTGAAGCAAATAATAAACTTAGTTTCTTGGAATATATTTCATTTACTGCCAATCTTGGTTCTTACCACAGTGCACAAGCATCAATTTCCTTCTTTATTTCTGCACTGGAAGAAACCTTTTCTTCTTGTGTGAATATCTCTTACAAATGTTAATGCAGCTTGACTTTTGGCAATCCTACTTTATCCTTCCTGACCTTTAAGACAAAGTTTCTTGGCTGACCAGTCTTCCTTTTTTTTCCCCATTTTTGTAGAGTCTCTGCTTGCTCCTAATATCCTTTTTGAGATGAATATGAAATTAGACCTGGAGACTTTCCCTACAAGTCATTTCTACCTGCCTCAGCGTAAAGCGAGAAGTAAAAGCAGTCCAGCTCGCTTGCTGGGCTTGTGTGAGAGGTGAGTAAACATTACACAGAGTGATCACTGAGATAACTCCATCATTATTATGTGCTATACCATGTTCTTTCCCTTTGACAGGCAAACAATACTAAGGATCGCTGCACTGTCCTCATTCTTGAGTATCAGCTACACGTTATTCATCCAGATTTGCCATGCCACCGGCCCCATGCAAGAGATTATCCTTGACAGGAGCTTGTGTTGTGCTTCTAAGTTTTAAAAATCAAAAACGGATGTAATAGTCTAGATCTTGAGAAATCTACAACGTAATTAAAAAGCTTATAAAAGGTTGAGACTAGCTGAGTTTTGCCATTTAACTTTCCCTTGGCTGCTGGTTTTCAACGTAAACTTCAGCTTTGGAACGTGTCTATTTTTCTTCATCTTTGGGGTAGCAGTGACGTTAGGGACATTCTCTGCTGACCAGGTAAGACTGGCATTCTTCTCCCTGCTCTCTCGTGGTTCATACTGGCAATGGAGTTGGATGCAGCAGGAAGATATAGACAGGGAATCTGGGAGAAGGTGACATTGTTGTTTTGAGGCGAGAAGGTGACGTTATTTTGAGGTAACCTCTCTCTCTTTAGAGTTGCTCTTTTTATATGCTTGCCCAGGAAATTGGTTTTACAGGTCATGACTGGATGAGGTATAGGAGCAAATGTATGTCCTCTGCTTAACTGCTTTACTGTGGGGTGCTGTTATGCTTACATAAACTGAAAGAACAGCTCTACGTTTTTATGTACATAAGAACACACATCACACATGTGTTATGTACATACATACTTTAGAAAAGGGCAAAACTTTCCTTTGTAGTCCAAGGTATGTAGGTAGCCCTATTTTAAGGGTGTAAAAGTGAAGATGTTTTAACATAGAGGGAAGCTATAAATGGCAAATGAAAGGTCAGAAAAAATTAAAAAATAAAAATAAAAAATCAAGTCATCCAGCAAAGAAAGCAAATGTTGATTACATGCTTGATGTCACTGAAGTTATCATCCCATAATGAGTTTTCAAATAATTAAAACAGTAGTAGAGGTTTATTATGAGAATCAGGCCTTTACAATTACAAGAGTAATGGGATAACTGTCTCAAAAGGAGAGGTTGATGAAACCAGTGACAGTGTCTAAAGCTGTTGTTTGTGTTTTGTCTAACGTTTCCACTGGTCTAAAACAGTTCTTTCTGTTTCATCTAATATTTCCACTGGTGTAAATTGCTTAAAACAACACCACAATATTTTCAGTTGGGTTTAAGTTCCTTTTTCTAAAAGGTGTTTGGTATGAAAATAAATAAATATTAATTTACATTAAAACTGTTTGTCTTTAGCAGCTTCTCATTGTCCCGTATAAAAGTAGAAAAAACCCCAACTTATTCACAGTTAAACTTTTCATTTAACATTTGATCTCATACAACTTCTTGGAGCATACTTTCATTATTTCCAACCCATCCTATTGGCTTTCTCTGAAATCGGAAATAAGGGTTTGATTATAGTATTTGGATAGCAGATTATAACACAAATCCAAGCCCAGAAGGTCATATAAATTTAGAAAACAGCTTCTACTTTCTCACCTTATATTTTCTACTTCAACACATCACCACTTTTATTGTTTCGGATGACCCAGAGCCAAAATAAGTGAAGTATATTATGGTGAGAGTGGACTGAAAATAGAAGTAACCGTTTGAACCAGAAAAACCTCAACTGCTTATAACTTGTTCTTTAGTATTTGTATAGTGAAAGTTTTGGAATGGCTTTGGCTTATTTGAATTGCTCGTCCTTGATTCTCGTTAGCTTCTACATAAAATATTTGCCAACAGTACACTTCAAATACCACATCCCATTTTTATAGGGAGTGGTATCAGGAGAAATTTAATCACGGTAAGAAATTTAAAATGTAAAAAAACCCAAAATTAATCAGAATTTCACTGTTGTTTTTTTTTTTTTTTTTTCCAGTGTACTGACTAATGATAGCTATAGAATGCAACTGGATAGAACACTTTGGATTTATTACTTGTGGTCATTTGAATCTATTTATACATGTTCAAACAGAGCTCCAGACACACACACGATGGGTTATAGACTATATTACAAAGCACCAAAACTGACAATATGAGCCAAGGTCCAAATTACATTGAGTGTTTATGAAAATATCAGGGAGAAGGCAAGGCATTTGTAAAGGGGGCTCAGTAATGGCACTCAAAATGTTTTCTGTCAAAAAGGGAAGCTGCTTTTAGTATTTTCATATCTCCCATTTAAATAACCAACATAAAACTAAACATCTACTCATTTCAGCTTTCATGGTAGAATTTTTTCATAGTCTACACGGGATCTGTGAGATAGAAAGGGTGTAAACCACAGAAACATTAAAGCTGGAGATGACTTCAGCTGTTTCTGTGTGTCAATGGGAGTTTTTTGTTCTTCTGAAGGCCTCCAGTTATACATTTCACAATCCACCACTGCCGGGGAATCTGTTCCTGGCTAACCTCAATGTTAGAAAGCATTTTCTAATGTCCAAGCTGTTCTTCTGCAATTTAATTGAGAACGTATCCATTGTAACTCTAAGAACAGTGGTTTCCCTTCTTTGCAAGTATTGCAAGACACTAATTGTGTCCCCTTTCAGATGTTTCTTCCCTAGATTGACACACCCATTGGCCATGTTTAGATGGGGTACAAAACAGCTTTGGACGTGATGAGGGAAAAAAGCCATCAGGGGAGCCCTTGGGCTCTGGCAGGCAAAACTCTCACACCCTGAAGGCAACAATGCATCCCCATGCAGAATCAATCACACAATAGGAGACAACATTTACAAAGAACACAATAGGTGTTGCAGCGCCCAGTCTGTGAGCGAAGCAGGTATGCAGCTCTAAAGGAGGGGCTGCCTATGAAACAGAACATCTGGCCAAAAGTGCTCACAAACATCTCCTTCTATCTGGGGCTCCAGAAGCAAGGGGGGAATTCACAGAACCATTGCCAACCTTAGGTGTAACCAGCGTATCTGACAGTCACATAATGGGCCTTTTATTCTCAGTTTCCTTAGTATCTTCAAGAATAATTTCAGGGAAACAGTCATCTGAAATGTCATACAAAGTAAATTTATCACAGTAAATATTAAACTAGCCTTGTACTTTCTAGAATGCTATGAAAAATAAGCGGTCACCTCCTCAAGACAAGTTTAAATGCAAAGACAGTACCTGCCCAAATCTGATCACACCGACTTTGTAGATCATTTGAGGAGGATTACAAGAAATAATTAAAATTTCTCTTAAAGATTGAAATTCTTTGGTAAGCAGATTTGATCAGATTTTAAGCCCTCCCTTTCTTGTGGTATTTACTGATCCTGTGCCACTTTCTCACTCCAAAGTGAAGACGCACACAAAATATTTTTGACATTTTTGAAACACAAACACACAGCATTTAGTACTGGCTAGGCAAAGACCATAGTTTGGTGTTATCTCTGTTCCTGATAGCAGCAATATAACTAACTCGTTAGCCAAACAGAAAGCACATTGGGCAAAGCATCACAGAGGAATACCCATCTCAAGCCTGGTTTTATTACAGCTTAATCAAATATCTCCAAGAATTACCCTTTATTTCTTGCCTTTATGGCCCCTTGTTGTTTTCAAAAAATATATATTTGAAAAAAATAAATTATTCAACATTAATATTTCCCAGTATGTGTAGACAGCATTTGACCACATTTACACGATACCTAAAATTTTGATTTCCTATGGAAGTTTGTGTGGGGAATTCATAAATCTTTAATCTGCCCAAAAGCACTCCAACTACAGTGGCTCCGAAGAAAATGTAACGCTATAACCTAACGGGTTCCAAAGAGCAAGCACAAGGTAGGGCAGTAATCGTAGCTCGGAAGCAGAGAACTGAGTGCATCCAGAGTTTAAGAGCCATACACACAAAAACCTTAGAAAAGGGTAGTTTGTTAAAAAGGAAAAAAATAAAAATTAAAAAAAAAAAAAAAAAAAAAAAAAAAAAGAGATTATCCAAACA
>JANHGN010013958.1:30309-57225 GCA_024605025.1 Megaceryle maxima
CAAAAACCTTAAAAAAAGTGAGTTTTAAAAAAAAGAAAAAAAAAAAAAAAAAAAAAAAAAAAAAAAAAAAAAAAAAAAAGAGATTATCCAAACAGAACTAAGGCCAAAAAAAGACATGTTACTGTGACAACAAAGCAACTCAATAACTAAAAAGAGCTATGAATCTGTATCATATAATCCAAAGAAAATATCCCTAGTGCTACTAAAATTTAAAGAACATATAGATTTTTTTTTTTCTTCTTCTTTTTTTGGTCAGAAGGCAGACTTCTTTAGAAATGGACAATTCTTGAAAAAGGAAAGAATTTAAACACAGATATGGAAACATAGCACCCTGAATATCATACGAAAAGCAACTGATTTCTTCGATACAAACAGGGCCCTAATGAAAGATGTCATTCTACCTAAGCCCTTCTAACCCAATATGCAGATTCAGTTAAAATTTTAGCCAGCCTGGATGCCCCTCAGAATTCAGTGACATACCTTTTGTGTCAGAGAAGTGCTTTAACTGTATTTTTTTGTGATTAAAATATTAACAGCATTACTGTAGTTGCCCCTAAAAGGAAAAACAAAAAGCACACTAAAAGGCGTGCAGAAGTATTTGACCTATCTGAATCCATGGGAGTACGAGCTCTGAAGCACATGCTTTGGAATTTTGTCCTGGGAAAATGTCTGAAGGATCAAAATATGGATTATTCTAAATTACTGCTGCGATTTGAGCTATAACAGGACTAATTGTGTTTGGAGTTTAATTACTTTTCAGCGCCGCCTCTTCTAACTAACTGCACTGTCTGAAGTTCGCAGCAGATTTTTTTGGTGTCTCCTAGCAGTGAGAACACTCCATGTTCAGTCCACCCAGGACTGACAGACTCTTGCTTATACTTGCTCTTGTGCAAACAAAGGTCACTGCTAGACCTTGGGTTCAGTACTGGGCTTGTATATATTCCATTTCATGATCACTATTGTTATTAAAGCTAGTCAAGTTTCCTTTTCTAACTGATAAGTGCCTCTCCCTTATTCCCTTCCTCTTCCCCTTTGGGGAGGGAGGGAGATTAATAGAAAGAGTCTCTTATAGGTCTAGTGGGCTGCCCCGACCCTAAACCTTGACAGCATTACAACTGAAGATTTATGAAGGTTTTCTGCTATGGTTTTGTGTTTTGAGAATCAGTTACTTTGGTGGAGTCCTAACATTGACTCCAGTTTAAGCTTCATATAAAAAAAAAAAAGAATAAACACAGTACCACACACTGGGGACATGGAAATGGATGCTTGGTGGGATAAGTTTTATCAACCCTCACACTATTAGTCTTAAGAGAATCCATTCTGGAGAGCGTGAGGAAAAAAAGAAACAAACCAAAGAACCCTTCCTTAGATTCTTCACCTCCATTCAAATCCATTTAAAAATCAGAAACATGATCTAATTCTAAAAGGTTTATCATGTTGATTCACCATTTTAGTCATCAATCATCCTCATGCTTAAAAATTATTTGCCAGCAAAGGCTGACCCATCTGAAACATACACTTTCAGGTCCACGGGAAATTCAGACCAATAATATTGTGAGACCTCAACCACAGCAGATAGCCCCCCTTCAGTCAGCCACCTTCTGTTAGAGTTTGGCAGCTAAACTCTCAAGATCCCAGTGCACTTTGCGTACTCCAAACCCCAGAGCTTTCCTGATCTTTCCTTTTCTTGGAAAGGGAGACCCTCTGGTGATGAATAGAGGAACTGAAAATAGTGAGATTTGCTCATGAGTTTAAGTGCTCTCCCCGTGGGCAGGTAGTTAACATAAGAGGAGGAACCAGGCTGAATATCATGCTGGGTTTGTAAATATTTGGTTGCCGGCAGACATAGCGAAAAATGCAGGATTTAGAGAAAAATGAACTTGTACAATAACAACCCAGCCACTTTTTTATATACATTTTTGTCACATAGGCAGAGCCTTATTTCTTATATTTCCTAGCTTCCCCCACCCCCAGAGATGCTGCAGCTGTAGTATTCTCTTAGCATTTTTTCCTTTGTATGTTTTAAAAATATAGCACAAACTGTTCTGAACCTATATTAGCCAGCTAAAATTGGCTGAGCATGAGCGGACTGTAATTTTTCAGAAGCTCAGTGGCATAGCCAAATGAAAACACATCCTACAAGAGACAGAAAAAGGCTGAAAATGAGGAGAACGTGTAGGTATGAGGGGTTTTTTTTGCATCCGTTGAACTATTTCCCAACACATGCTAAGTAAAAGAACCAGTATATTGCATGGATCAGCAGTGGCTCATCTCCAACTCCATATATCTGGGCTGCTGTTCCTGGCATAACTGTTGCTACTATAGCTGTACATGGGGAAAGGATGGGATACGAGGTGCTGAAGTTTGTGTGGTGCTGAGCGTAATGCAGCACCTTGGAGTAAATGAGAGCAGTGATTCATTAGCACTGGCATATTAATACTAAATCAGAATAAACACCTGGTTATGATAAATTTCTAGAAGATCTAAGAAGCAAATCACACACACACACAGCGCTACACATAGAGAGATTAATCTGGGAATAAGATGGAATTGTTCCATGGATTGGAAATTAAATTTGGCAGCCTATGATCTCCAGGGTTATTGCAAAAAGAAGTGCCACAGATCAGCCATACTCACATGGCTCTCTGTTGGTGTGGGCAGCGGGACAGTGTCCCTGAGATGCTTGACTTTGGGAAAGACCTGGCGGGTGATTTTCCACCACAGCCACCAATCTCCAGGGGCATGGGGGGGGATGCGGTCCCTCCTCAGCCTCCTCAGCCTGGGGTGTTCAATGGGCACGGCCGAGGGACGCCCGGCCACTCGCTCTCACTGTCTCCCTTCTCCAGGCCTTAGGCAGCAGAGATCGTTTTGTTTCCCAGTGCCGCAAGGCCGCAGTACCTCAGGAACTGACACCGGTCCGTTTCCAGGAGGCCATGTGCCAGGATGAGGTGCACTGGAATGCGGGGCCAACCAAGCTCCCCGGCCCCCTGCCCTTTGCAAGCCCAGCCACAGCCTGGGAGCCACGCTCAGCCCAGGCACCCACGGCACGGCCAGCGACTCTGTCGCCACGGTGGATCAATTCAGTTCAGTGCCTCGCTGCCCCGGCTGTAAAACGGGGCTGCTACCATCTCTCCAGACCACATGCCAGACGTTACGATGACCGTCTGTGGCACACGCCACTGTGCAGCGGCGGATGTAAAGACGACCGAGCAGATTGCAAATCAACCACACATAGCAGAAGGAAGCAGCAAATCCAGGCTGCCCTACCTCACAATCCCTACTCTTCAGACATGTGGCATGTATAGCAGCTTTATTTGATGAGGAAAAAATAACAAACTGACTTGCTCAGTAGGCATTATATCTCTTACCCTTCGGCCATGCTGTTTCTTATGTCCGTATCCATTGGCCATTTCCCGAGGGTTTGTAAATCATTTGATGTAATGCTCAGCTAAACCTTAGGTCTTGAGCAAGCCAAACCTGATTTCTTCCCAGATTAATGAAGTTAATAAAAACATGAGATAAACACCCCAAAATATGCTGGAGAGCTAGACAACTGTGTTACTGGCTTGCAAATAATCAAGGTAACACACGAGTTTACAAGTTACTTCCACTTCCCTTCTCCTGGGTGTGAGAAGAGGCCTTGGGAGCAGCGTGTACCAGCATATTTGCAGTTTTCCAAGGCAAGCTTCTCTGGTGCAATTTATTTGAAATCCAGAATCTGAGGCCTTTTTCTTTTTTTTTTTTTTCCACCGTACAAGACAACAGAAACTGGGTTTGAGACCAGAAAAATTTCAAGCAACAAAAAGAGATGGCAATGACAGAACCCAGACAATACCCATGTCCAACAAATTATTTTTCTAGTCCAACAGGAAAAACTAACAGGAAGGTTTTTGGCCAGAAGTATGAAGTTTGACCTACATTGAATTTTTTGCCTTGCTTTTCTCTCTTCATCTGAACCATGGTGGGATATTCCATCATTTCCAAATCAAGACTGAGTTCTTAGATTGTTATTTAATTTGTTTAAGATGCTTCGAGTAGATAGCGGGGTTTTGATTTGCACAGCCTCTAATAAAATGAGTTTCAAACAGTGTCTGGGCTACTAGGAACTGATATAGTTACAAAGAAAGGACACAAATAACAACAGCACATGGGTAAATGATGCCTGGAATTGGTGAACCATTAAAGTGTGAACAGAAACCAAAGATCCTGTTAAGAGAAAGCATTGCTATCAAATGTGATGCCACGAGCACATCATCCATAACATTAGACAACGATAAAACAGTTACTGCAATTTCAGGAAGAAATACAAACCACTTATGTAGGTCAAGTTCCAACAGCATATTCCTTCTTTACCAACACTTACATGATACAGTGCTCTTCGGGGATATTATTTTGTTGAAAGTGAACACATTGTGTACCTTCACTACATATAGAAAGATACCCATAAATCACTGGGATGAAATCACATCTCTGCAAACACAAATGTAGCTTCCAGGTCTAAAAGTTGAATAAAGATACACTGCACCAGATTAGCCAGGTCTGTCAAGTCAATTTACAAGTCAACAATACTCAGAGGTACAGATGTTTTTTAATTCCAAAGTATTAATCTCGTAGACACCGGAGTTGCTCTTAACAAAATATTTTCTTGTGACCTGTAACTTTCGACATACTCGTCTTATCTCCTATGTAAAAGCTGTGGAGCCCACTGGGAAGGCCAACTTTAATATTAAATTAAAGCAATTACTCTTCTCCAAAATTCTTGGAGTTGTGCAGAATGTGACAGTGTTTCCATCTCCTGCTCTGTAAGTTAAAAAAAAAAAAAAAAAACAAACCCAAACAACTAATAACATTTTGGCTTGCTATCCGTATCACTATATTTACTATCCTGTGGGACCTTCAAGATGGTTTTTATTACACATTCTTACATCGCATGTCATTAATCACTGATTATGTTCCTATTATCTCTATCTCCTTCCAAATTCATGTTCAAATCTTTTGTTATCAAAAATATACCACCAACAGCCAAGACTTCATTAACATTTTTAGACAAAAGAATCCTTATTCTAGCTGTCAAATTCTAGAGAGTCTGGACTCAGAAACCTTGTAATACAGAGTCTTATAAGAACACAGGCAAATGCTCTGCAGAAGTGACCCACGGGAAAAACAGTCGTGAGTTGTTCCCTCTAACAACAAGAGATGATCTCTGGGAGTATCTGTGAGGCAAAGGTAGATGACATCTCTTTGTGATACAACACCTTGGACACCAAACACGATACTCTCACCCTTCTGAGATGTACAGTCACTTCTAAGTGTTTTCAGGTTTCATCTCAGAGATAAGCCTACAGTACATTATGTGTTAAGATATCCTATATGACACGTTGCTTGCTGGAGGCTCACTGTCCAGCCTGTGCTGCCTACTGGTTCCCAAACAGCTGAGAAAGGTTGGCAACTCTGTAGCACACTCTGGAGTCATAGCTCCTGCCTTCCACAGTGAAGGGAAGGAGAAGAGGAGAAACACCAAGCAGCCCAGTATCAAATGATTTGACGCCGTGTCTGCCAATTGCTTCCCGTGGGGTAAGAGAAGGTCCCCCCTGCCTTGGGAAACTAGTGAGCGTAGCCTGCTTGCCCTCTGCTTGTCCGCAGGAGCTACAATCAAACATGCCCTGCTTGGAGTTAGAACTGTTCAGTGATTTTGATTTTCAGCTCAGCCTCTTCTGACTGCACTTCCTCAAGTTAACGGTGTATTTTTGCAGACAGTGGCTGCTTCTAGAACAGGTAACACTTGATGTTTATAGTTACTACCAAGGACTTGTGTGTGTGCATAAGGGCTCTTGCTTATACATGTTCCACTTAAAGAGAGACTGTCTGTCATTTGTCTAGTGTCTAGCCCAGCATTAACCCTTGACACATGCAAATACTCTCCCTTTTGCCCTGTAACTAGACAGGAGTTGAGAGTATATTACAATGACTATGCTTACATGACCCATGGAATATTAGATGCTGCAAAGCAGTGTAAGGAGGTGCCAGAAGGAACCTTATTCTCGCCTTCTCTTGGGCATCTAAGCACAAAACTTGCTCAGACATTCTTACTTCCTTGGTAAGAAAGAAAGAGCTTAAAATGAGAGTCCTCATGGCTTTAACTTGCGAGCAGTTGAAACACGGCCAGCACAGTTCTTAAAAAGTCATTATTTAAAAATAGTCTGTGGGAAAGCCCCAAACAAAATAAATATTTTTTTATTTGTAAGATCTCTTGTTTGGAAAGGAGAGAACAGCAGCTGGTACAGAAAGTGCCTCAGAGGATCTGACTTACAGATTACATCCCAGGAACACAGCTTTGAAATCTGCGTTCCTTTGGGTTGGAAAACAAATAGGTGAGGCAACAATATTTACTTAGGACCAGATTCTGTCTTTCTAACTCCCATTTATTAAGACCTTCACATTTCCACTGAAGCAAAGCTGTTCAGGCTGCATGGGTTGCTTCAGTGTTCTCGCCACAAGCAAGACATGAGTTTCTCACTGTACCCTTGCTAGGCAGAGTGGCTCATCCAGCTGGGATCACACCAAAATCTTTTTTCTTGGAGGCCTTAAGAGGAAGAGTGCTGCTCCCTTAGAACCAGTGTTGCACAGTCGGGGTGTCCAGACAGTTTTATAGCTAGGAATTAGACTGTTTATTAACTGACTACAATAGACTTCCATTTAAGTACCAGTTACTGTATGTGAGCATATGGTCCTTCTACTTACTGAAGCAACAACACATGATGTTTCATCTGTCAACTTGGCTTTTGCTGGTGAAGCCACAGTGATTACTAAGTGCACTGTAGCTCATGACCACTTTCCCCCCACACTTTCCAAAGATTTCTGTGAGGAATCCATCGAGGTATTTTAAAGCAGTAACCCAACAGTAAAATGTTGTTCCCATCTCATTGCATCATTTCATTGGAGAACACCTAGTGTTCTATTCTCATGTGTTCCTCAAATACTTAAGACCATGGCAACAGTGTTGCCAGGACAATTAGTTTTAAAGGCACAGACCAGAAAAGAAGGAAAATACAGGAATGATGTTACTACCCAGGTAAAGCTTTGGGGGTTGGGTTTGTGTGGTTTTTTTTTTTTTTTTTTTTTTTTTGAAGGAAGGGATGTTTTTTTTTTTCCCCTAAACTGAGCACCTGAGCTCTGTCACTACAGGAAGATACACCTGGGAAATGCATCTTTTTAGAACAGAGACTCCAATCTGTCATTCAAGACTAAAACACATTGATAACACCTTCAGAGCATTAGCAGACTTCACAGTAACAAAGCATGTCAGTGAGGAAATCTCTGAAGGTTGTTGTGGGGTTTTTTCCTAGGAAAGAGTAAACAGAAGCTTATGAATAATGAGACAATGCTGTAATTCTTGCTCTTCCTAGGTCACCAGGTTGTTAGGTACGTTATTCCTCAAAAAGGGGTTAATGATTTACAACGTTTAAACAGAGAGAAAAGAAGGTGTTGCTAAATGTGTGGTTTACAGCCTACATTCTTCTGAGTGTTCTTCAAAAGATGGTGTTCATAGAACATGGTGTTTGCTGGTAATAATAGTGCCTCAAACATACAGAGAGAATCTGAAAGCATAACTCCTTCCCAATAAACTGTAACTTTTATGCTATGTAAAAGGTAGGATCTGTCGCCTTTAAAACTGCTGATCTTTTGCTTGGATGCAATGGAGTAAAATTAAATACTCCTCCTTAATGAAAGGCATTTGCTATTGCAAACCTCACCTCAGAGGAACAGGATTTATTTGTAAAATATGAGAACTATGCTGCACAGAAAATACTGTTACATGGAAGACAGACTGATATAACTGCTCATGTTTTATTTTTACTGTCACCTTAGTTAAGACTTTCTTCCCGATATGGAACACAAAGCATAAAAAAAAAATCCATATAGTTTCTACAGAAATAAATATACCATATAGTATCTTAAGTCACCCACTTTGTTTTCTGTCATGGTTTAGAGGCAGCTAGGAGCTGAGCACCACATGGCCACTCACTCCCCCTCCCCACAATGGGATGGGAAGGAGAATAGAAAACAAAAAGCAGAACTTTGTGGGTTGATAAGGAGAATTTAACAGGACAGCACAAGAGGAGAACAAACATCAGTAACACTGATGAAACCATATATAAGGCAAATGAAATAGAATGAACCCAACTGCCTAAGGCTGCACCAACCAGGACCCCTCATGTGAGACCCACATGCCCTGCCTGGCCTGCCCCCTCCCCTTATACAGGGGCCATCACAAACCAATCCATGGGCTGGTTCAGTTCTTTATCTTGGCTATGGCTCCCTCCCAGCTCTTGGTGAAAAATAACCCTATCCTAGATGAAACCAGGACAGTGACCCATGTGGTCCTAGCATCTGACAAGAAATTTGAGGTATCATGGAACAGACCTTTGCTACAAACTGTTGCAAGCTATCTTTCCACAAAGTAAAAATAAATAATACAAGAGAGAGGAGGAAAAAAAGAAATAGGAACCGGGCTCAATCAATTCAACAGTGAATGAGATTACTGTTCAGAAAACTTTTGCAGAGGTTAAACTACAGTGAGATTGAACCCAAGGCAAAAGCCTGAAGAGAATGAAAGAGGAGCGTATGCAGGAGAAATGGGCTCAGCTAGACAAGGCAGCAGGTGACCCAGATTGGAGGTGGAAAGAAGACAAACGCATTTCAGTAAGGCAGAAGCGTATGAGTGACTTGGACTGCTTGAGGATGGTGCAGAAGGGTTAAACTGGGGGAAATACCAGGGCAATCTCACCCTTCTGAAACATGTCCATTGCGTCTTCCCTTCTCTTGTTAACTACGTGTGCCATCCAGTGCTTCCCTGCAGGAAGGGACAGCCTAGTCAGCAGGTGTGGAGGGAACAGACCTGCCCTCTGAGAGAAAAATATCTGGGAAGTTTTAGCTTCTGAAATCTAACAGCTATTTGCTGAGATTGTACCCCTGCAGTGCTTGTAAATAGATCAATGACAGGTGGATTTTCATAGGCAAGCTTCAAAAAACACACTCTTGAATCAAGTGCCATCTTTCTTCCAAATGTCAAATCACTCATCCAGTGCAAACTTTGCTAGAGATTTTCTAAGAGAAGACGATCAAAATAATTTTAAGTAAAAAACAAAACATTTTCAGCTTTTAACATAATTCTTGGAAATTGCTGGCCATTTCTGGCAGAATTAAAATAAAAAATATCCAGCTGAAGCAGAAACCCAGCATGGAAAATTTCAGCACAAATGGTAAAACTTTGGCAAAGACATTATGAAACAGCCTCCAGCTATTTATGAGAGTGTCAGACAAGCTTAATAATAGGCACTGTTATCAGCTGGACTTTAATATATGTATATCTGCACTGTATATGTGGCTATAACTAACTATTGAAGTTTATAAAAGCTTTACCTTTTCCACACAGATCTCGAGTGAATGCATGATGGTCTATGGTGCTAGGAAAGCTTTTTTTGGCAAGTGTAAGATCTGACTGCATTACCTACATGTGGCAAAGCTACGACTGATTTAAAAACATCGTGCCAAGACAGGCTCTAAGCCAGAAAATACCACTGTGTGTATTGTCTCTATCATGTACTTTGGAAACAGTTTAGACAGTTCAATTTATTTTGGTTTTGTAGATCCTCTATTTTGTGTCTTCTCATAACTTTTTTAATGAGGGAAAGATAACTTTGATCCTTAGACACATGATTATCAAACAAAAGTTTTATTTTTATGCGATTCAAAAGATGCCAGGTTTTAGATCTGACTTCTGTGCCTTACTACAGCCCAAACACTGGGTGTGAAGTCCTGATAGGATGCTGAAGTCTGTAGCTATGCTTATCCTTCAGCCTCCCGCTCTATTCAAAAACAGAGACTCACTTCTGTCTGATGCACTGGCAAAGGAAAGGGAAATTTTATATGTTTGAAGCAAGGAAATGAGAAAATTCTGTAGCTACGTATTGTGTGATCATAAGGGCAAAATATCCTTGGATATCCTCATCTAGATGGCAGAAGGAAATAAATGGCTCTGAATATGCTGGTGAGTGAGGGAGCTGTGCAGTACACAGCAACACCACAGTCTTACTGCTCGTTGCTCTTATTACTTAGGACAGGTTGCAGTGCAGCGAGATCCTGCCAGATCAAACCTTTTAGACTGATGTCCGAGAGAAGAATTAATCTGAGAGCACAAGGCTTCAGCTCGCATCCCACCCAAACTGATTATGCAGCAGTGGAGAAGCCCACTGGAAATGAACATTGGTGATGACACAGGCATGCTGGTCTCTTGCACAGGCAGATTAAGGGATGAATCCAGAGGCAGATATTATTCTGGTTTTAGCGTATCATTGTTAATTATCCAGAGTTTTTAAAAAAATGAAGAGAAACAGATCACTGTTCCAGTGCTGTCAGCTAGCTCCACTGAGATTTTTCCATTTTAGGTACTGTATTTACATTTTGAATGCAATTAGACTGCCAGATTTTTATCTAAACATCTTAATTACAGTAAAAACATTCAGATAATCAGAATGTCCTGTCCATGACTCTGAAATTGCTTTTCTTCTTCCCTCTTGCCATATTCTAATCTCTAAGGTAATTCACTCTCCAATGTCCTGCTTGGCTTTTATATTTTTATTTCTTTCCCTCCCTCTACACACCCATTGCAGGCTTTTAAAACACAGCTGTACACTGAAAAACTTGGTCTTCATTGTCTAGTTCAACTTAATTGAAGTTGTTCTTGGAAAAAATTATTTTCTTCCAAGATATTTTCTGTGTCCTATGATGCTTTTATTTATTTTTTATCTATTTTATTTCTTATTGTGATTTGCTTTCTTGACTATTGCCTTGAGCGCTTTGGAGGGGCTGGAAGTTGGTGGCTATGTAAATAAACTCCTTATTGTTCCAGATGTTTGTTTCATTTGAGGGCCAAATTCTGCTCACAATTAGATGAGGGAAATCCTGCTGTCTTCAGTGTGATTGCCACAGGAAAAGGAAAGCAGGCGCTGGGCCTTAGTCTCCTTTTGAGGCATTTTTTGTTTATCTCATAGCTTTACCACTTCTTATGTAAGACAGCCCTTTCATTTGTAGGCAGCCTCCTGAATTTTCTCTTAGTGAAAGGAATTATCTATCTCCTCTCGAGACCCTACTCTACCTCTGACCAGGTGCCCTGTCAATCCTTCCCATTACAGACAGTTAGCAATACTCAAGTTCCTACATCAGGCACCCAAACTCTAGGTAGTGTAGCAACGGAGAGGAGAAAGACTGCTCCAAATCTAAACAGCAGGTAGGAGAAGTACACCAAGAGAATGCTAGTGGGGATGAAGGAATGCTAAAAAGCTTACTTACATTTGGGAAAAGTCTTTACGAGTTGAATCTTTACCAGTTATTCACCTCTTTTCACGCAGGATCTGTAGGAAATTATTTCCATTTTTGAAAAATTATTCTGTGGTTTCTGTTTTCATTTAAATTATTTAAAAACCAGTTCTTTAGAGTACTCTCTCTTAAATAGGAGCCTTAAACTTTGAATTCCCAGCTCAGGTGCTGCAGCAATGCTATCCATGCAGTCCTCACAGGGGAGGAGCAAGCCCTGACAGCGCACCGAGCAGACAAATTCACAACTCACTACAAAGTTTTTAAGACTAGAGAGCCCACAGCATGAATTCTACCCATTTTGATCTCTCTAGTGCAGTAACCTTGACTTTAGACCTTTGTAGTAACTGGAAAGATGCTATTTCTATCTGAATAACAGCACTGGATATTCCTATCCAAAAATACATGCTCAAAAGTGGAAACGACCTCTCATACAAGACTCCTGCCAAGCGGCAAATACTCAAGATAGGGAACAAAATTCCCCAATTTCTTGCATACTCTATAAAATTATTTTGTGTTAAATAAAAAAACAGCAATAATTACCCTCATTTATATTCTAGTTTATGAAAAGCTATGTAAGAGATATAAAAAAAGAATTCTAATATCAGCTCTAAAATAAGTTTATCAATCTATTTTCATCCCTTTCAGAAGGGTTCCACTGGATCTTCAAAGAGCTTTTACTCTGATTTTGTCCGAGTGTTGTATTGTGGGAAAGGAGCTGTTCTCCCAACAGACTTTTGTTAAAAACAGACTTTTTTTTTTGTCTCAGAATTTGTGGATGCTGAGCATTTTCCAAGGTCCAAAAAGTGATTATACAAAACTACAAAGAAAATACCCACAACGGTGATTAAAACCAATGACACTGTATCTATCTCAGTCAGCTTATATATCAACATGCCACTCAGTAAAATATCCTTTGCAAATGAAGGGGATAAATAAAAGGAGGATCCTAGGAATACCACATGGCTGAGGAGAGCCACAGTCATCATTCGTGATGGAAGCAATGATGCGTACATCTTCACCTCTACACGACGTAGATAAGGTCACTGACACTCCTCTATTACCAGCATCAAGCACTGGTATTCAGAAAATGAATTTTCAAGTTAACATGAAGGTAGGGGCCAGATAACCTTCTAGGCATGAGGGACAACAGGCACAGAGGGAGCAAATGCAAAAGAGAACAAAGGCAGGAAGGTGGCTCTGCAGTAAACCTGCCTCGCTGTGCTTCACACAGAAAACCTGTGCTGCTCTTGAAGAGGTGGAAGGAGGGAGGGGAATCAGCAGCTCATGCTTAATAAAAACACTGTGTTCATAGCTAGACCCACCAGAACTGTCATTTCCCACTCTCTGTAGCAGAAAAATGAGACAACCAGCAAACAGATACATCAAAAGCAGGTCCACAGAAGGAGCGTGTGGCAAGAATGTGTGTTATTTAGCGTGTCTTTTTAGTTACAACCATTAGTACCTTAAAAAATGCTTTCTAAATAACCAAGAGACACGAGAAAAAAAAAAATTAAGCAGGCCTTTGAAAGCAACTTAGCAGCTCCAGCAGGACCTACCTCTTGCAAAACCATTATCCCTTAAACTGTCCATCATTCTCCAAAAGCTCACGGAGGAAAGTGCACATGTTTCCCATTTGAGGTTAAATACACAAAATTAAAGCTGTTCCACCACCATCAGAACTAATTTTTGGTTTCCAATGGCTTTGTGTCTTGCAGCCAGCTGAATGCTTTACTGCCCTATAACAAGGTTGTCTACTAGAGAGCAATTTTGACTAACAAGTGGGTTTGTCTGGTGTCTGATACAGTTCAAACTCTAGTTCATACTTTCCTCCTGTGTAGGTCATACAAAGAGGTTTCTCCATCATCTTCTGGCTCATCTCATTACTAGTCTATACATGACTATGGCTAAGAATAATTCTGCCTTTTCAATTCAGCACATGTAAGTGGCAGGACGTGAACAGTTGCTAATTACCCCACACATATAAATTAATGGTTGCAAGCCACATTCTTTTCAGGTCCAGCCATTTACTGAAAATTAGTTTACATGTACATTAGTTTCCATTACTCATGACAATGGAAATAGCATCCACATCCAAGCAAGGCACCTGAAGCTTTGTGACTAGCAAACACCAAAAGTCCTCTCAGTTTCATACATATATTGCACATAAGAGGTAGAAAAACAAAATGACACCAGATGACTTTGCATGGGAAAGAGACCTGGCATAACACCAGTTAAAAAATCTGCCAAAATATCGCTTTGTTTAAATTGGCCTAATGCTTTTCAGACTGATATCTTTGACTGATGTCCCTGCCAAGAAGATTATGAAGTGGTGAGTTGTTTAAGAACACTGTATCTTGATTTGCTTTCGTAGGTTTACCTTTTGAAATGGGGTAAAGCACACCACCACTCGCCCAGGCACACCACCACTCACCCAGGCACACCACTACAAACAAAGAGAATTCACAGTTGTTCCTTGGGTCAATCATCATAAAAGTTTGGACAGCCTTGGGATAGGTTCTGATGAGAAAGATTAGCTAGTCCAGGTTTATTTTTTTTTTCCTCTCTGTGATAAGTGCTTGGTCAAAAGTAAATCCTACACTTTCTACTCCTAAGCATCGCAACCCAGTTTCCCTAGATAATGCTAATAATTCTGCTCCAAATTACTTGAACATTGGTCAGATCAGAAAGGCTTCTGAGAATATGACTCTGCATTTTAAAAATCATATCTAATTCCTTTTTCTCAGGAGCTTAAAGACCAACATGTAGTACTAATTTCTAGAGTTCAAACGAGGGGGGAAAAATAATCTGTGATTTAATTCATTCTGAGGAAAAATTAATCTGCATTATCAAATTGCCTGTAATTCATACTGCAAATATATGAATGCTAATGCATTTACCTCAGCTTAACACTCACCAAAAGTGAAAATTCTACCTTATTTTTAACTGGAAAACTAATTGGTAAGTAAGTTTCATGAATCAACCAGAAAAGCAGTAATACAATCGCACATGACTTGTATAACTATTGAAAGACACTGAACGGGAAATTTTGGATTGAAATACTATGCATAATCTGCTCCTAGTAATAAGGAGTTATCCTGCAAAAGGATTTGTGCAGAAAATGAGAAGCAAATATGGTCACATGAATATGTTTTGAGTTATAATGTGATTTTTGTGTTTTCCCAATTGAAATTGGGATTTTCTTTTTTTCACCCCCCCTGTGCTCAGTTACATGCAAAGATTCAGTTATATTACTTCAAATACCTTCTTAGTGTGAGCATCTAATATTTGTATTATTTATCCAGAATGGAACTCTAAGGAACTTTAAGTTTGATAAAACCGAGATCTGTTACACTCTGTAGTCACAAAAAATAATATCTGGGACACCTGAAGCATCTGTCATCAAAAGAGATGTGGTTAGCCTGTCAATCACAGAAAATTCCCATACTTGTTCAGGTCTCCACTTCTGTTCAAAAAAAAAAAAAAAATTAATCACCACCTCTATGATGCCAATAATGAAATCCAAGTATTGTTAAATAAATATTGGGCAATCATAGTATCCACTGATGAGAAGCCTGCAACCAGAATGAGGGCTGAATGGGAACAGATTTTCTGAGTTATAATTCTGTTAACTACACTGCAGTTAATATAGTCAGTTATGTTAAATATATTTATCTATAACAACTATTTAGGAATATTTTAGATTTCAGAGTCCACTTCCATGAATAAATGTTCAAGCAACAAGAATTTAATTTACTAGATTCTACTGGTTAATGTAATTTTTTAACATTTAACAATTTTATGGTTTAAATTTATTAAGGTGTGTCTTTGCTAGAGGGGTGAGAAAAGGCACTCGAGGGCAGTTTAGCACAAAACAGCACAGCTAACCCCAATCCTGGGGGTCAGAACCAGAGAAGCTGCCCCAGGAACAAAAGCCTGCTATCAAACACAGCCCCACAGTCTGTAAAGTAGCCTTGGCAGGGTCTAAACCCCTCTCAGAGGGCAGGAAAAGCGAACCAAGACGACAAAAGTTTCATAATGGCAGGCAGGGAACAGAAGGCTAAAATAAGTGAATAAAAGCTGGTGCTTAAGAGAGATCTCTTTCCATATGAGACCAAAGGTGAGCTTGTCAAAGGTGTGTGATTCTCTAACACACCTTTCAGCTTTTTGAATACGTATCTTCCAAATATCTGGGACTTAAAGGAGCCAGATTGTTCCGGAACCTTCCCCATTGTATGACAAGCATTTTATAGTGAAAGTGAGATGTTTAAAAATACAAAAAAAACTCCAAAACATGCCTCCACCAGCATGCTTGGTCTGTAAGAAAGCAATGGGATGCCTGCTAGTAAACATGCGTATGTTCTATTTAACAGGATACAGAGAAGCTGATGTTTTCCAAGCTATCTTGAGAATTTCAGTTTTCACTACAATTACCACTAGGCCCTATCTAAAGGCTGAAAAGGGGACTATTACTTTGTCTTGTCTGGTCTTAAACTGGTGTAGTTAAAATAGGACTTGAATAGAAATGTAACTTTCTTCTTGTTTCTGACATCATAAGCCTGTAATTCAGCAAATTTTGTAAGCATGTACTTACTTTGAGGTATATCAGTAGTCCCACTACTCATGTGCTTAAAATTAAAGACATGTTTAAATTCTATTTTGTCTGAGACCCTAAATTAAAGCTAATTCCAGTTAAGTGATTGAAGTTACACTGCTCTAATAAGAACAGAGACAGACTTGTTTAAGCTTCCTGAGCCCTCTTGAACTGAGACTCTGATGTCTTGGTATTAGATTCAAAGCTGGCATAGAAAAATCTAACTTAATTTTGCTCCTAGCTTCTAGTTCAAAGGCATCATTCTTTTGTCTCTTTTTTTAAATACTTCAAAAACATGCAGACTTCTTTTAATCAAATTAAAATACTGCAGTGCCATGTAAAAGGCGCTTTCTGAGAATTACTCCTGTCATCAAACACTAACATTACACCACTAGTATTGCACTCCATATTATCCAGAGAAATACGAGTCCTGAAGGGCCAAATTCTATTTGTAATCACATTTAACATGGGGCCTGAAGGAAAGGTAATGTCCTGGGATCCCACCAAAAGCTGGGTAAAGGAACATTTGGGTTTTATTTTGTCACAGTTTGATATTTTGTACAACTGGAAATTTGGTTCCTGCTGCTGAATTCAGGCTTTTCTAACGTTGATACTCAAAGTCACTTGTAACTGAAGTTCCTGGCTGAGAAGTACAATATAGGAAGCTATAACTGTATTTAGACAGCTAGGTGTTGATGCATGTGAACATCCGTGGCAGCCTGACAGCATATCTACATGGAAGTCTCTAGTGCCAAGGTGAAAAAACACTAAATGGCACTTGAAAACGAACAAAGCATTGCTGAGAGACCACCCACCCAAATGTCTCAAAGCACAGCCCCAGAAGACAAATGGAGAAAAAGGGCTTCAATCTGCCCTTCCCAAGCCAAGGGTTCTGTTTCCCCCGCTGAAGACACAGTAGCTAAAAAAAGGCAATTCACTGTGTCCTGGTTTAGCTGTTTGTCAGGGAATTCCATGTTTGCCTTACAACAGTTGATAATATTCCCTGTATTCAAGTATCCTGTTTCAACTCTGGAGAAAAGCAGTAATGAAAAATTACTTGGTCTAGAGGACTAATCCAAGACCTTGACTGCTTTAAACAATACCTCAGAGATCCTGCAAGACTTCGATTCCCTCCCCCCCAAAATATCTTTCAATCTACTCAATTCCAACCATTCAACAATCAGAACTTAAATATTTTCATCTCCAAACAGAATGAAATGTGAAATACCAATTTTCTAGCAAGCACAACTTTTAGAAAGAGCTTGATTTTGCAATCTCTCTCTGATTTTCCTAGGTATTTGAGGGATCTGAAGCTTCCTGATTAAGTTTTTGAAGTGACCTGACATATTTAGTCAACCTCAAGCACAATGCAAACATCTCATGCACTTACTCTACGAGGAAAAAAAAATTAAAAATGACATTAAAATGACTCTTAAAGTGCAAAATAAAGAAATACATAACAAGTGCACACACAGACACATATGTAACAATTGAAACCCCTTGGTTATACACTGGGACCCTAGTACACATCCTGCTGTCCCATCTTAGCAACTTGGGTTGGAAGCTGATCATAGTAAGGACTGTCTCCCAGTGCATCAAAGATGATGTTGTAGTACACGGTAACCCAAACCTTCTTTATTCAGACCACCCATAACTCAAGCTATCCAAGAGAAGCCTGGGGTGCTGTGCACAGCACTCCCAACCCAGCAGTTCAGCTTTGTCTGCGTTATAAAGAACATGCAGAGAGAAAAGGAGCATGTGGTACACCAAAGAGCATATCAAAATAATATCTAATCACAGGAGCCTGTGGAACAAAAGCTTGCTGAACAACCTCTGACTGCACCAAAGAACCAAATCAAGGAAAGGCAGTTGCAAAGGCAAGACTCATAGTAAAGCAAGGAGGAAGTTTACGGTGATAAAACTTTAAATGCTAACATGAGTCTGCAAACTTCCCTGGTTGATGCCAGGAAGTCTGAATATGTTCCCATCCAGAGCTTACTCAGAGATGCAAATCTTTTAAGGACAACTCCCTCTGGAATAAGACTTGTAAGATACCTGGTAGAATAGCAGTGAGGAAAAGAACAATCTATTCTCAAGTACTGGCAATGAAGTTGCTCTCAACACCTGCCATCCTTTTGTAACGTAAAGATTATACTTTGTTCTCTAAACTTACCAAGACTTTTATGAACAAGCTTAAGACTTGAGCAAAGGATGGTTCTGTTTGATCTGTTGAGTGTTGTGCAAGACTAAAATAAACAACAAACTAGTCAATTTGTCCCATTCCCCTTTAACTTTTGCATGGCTGCCCTCTAAGATGCCTGCTTACTTTGCACTACAAAACAACAAATTCAAGAAAAGTTACTAAAAACCAACAGAAATCAGACCTGACTTGACAGAAAACATACCTGAGCCGATTGCTTGGTTCCAATAGTGGAATTTCAAGGATTGCAGTGAAGCCACAGGCTGCCACAAGCTGGAAGCCTCGAAACATAAAGGAAACATTTCCAGCTGAAGTCAATGAAGCGTGGTCTCCCATGTCCTGTGGGAGGAGCAAAGGGCTTCACCCCAACCCCCAGCTTAGGCTGGGCTGAAGGACTCAATCCAATGATATGAACTCCACCTGCATCAGAAGCCTAATGGTTCTGCTCTCAGCCAGCTGGGATTTGGAGGGGAAAAATGAGGGCAGTGGGGAGAGGGCTGTCCTATTCATTCTGCCTTTCTCGCTCATCCTCCTGTCTTTCTCATACACGCTGCATTTTTTGTAACTGTGATGCAAACCTGACAGAAGGCAGCTGAAAGCACATGTACCCCAGGCAATGCTGGCATTTTCTGTCTTGCTTTGTCTTCCCTGAGCCCTTCCGTGAACATTTGTCTTCTTTTGTTCTCAGGGAAATAAGATAAGAGTGAATAGCAACAGAAAATCTAGGAAGTCTAAACCTGCTCAACTATCTTCTCTTTTTATCCCAGGATAGTTGTCCTGGTTTGAGTGAGAGCAGAACTAATTCTGCTCAGTGATTTCACTTTTCAGCTCAGTTCTTCTAACTCCCTGCCCTGTCTGCAGGCAGCAGCTTCTCCCAGGCAGTGGCTGCTGGCAGTGAGAACACCCCATGGGCAGAGTCTGTACCCAGGGTGGGTGTGCAGAGTGAGGCCACTGCTGGGTCTCGTGCACCACATTGGGGGTGCAGAAAGGAAAAAGGGAGGAGGGGACAGGGCAGGTGACCCCCAGCTGACCTGTGAGGGATTCCATCCCAGATACAGCATGTTCAGTATGAAGTTGAGGGATTAGGAGGTTCAAGCTTCTTCTCAGCTTATTCCTCTCTTCTTCAGTGGCTGGTGTCCAGGGAGAACTCTGTCTATTCTGTCTTTGATCCCAGTCTGTGTGTTCCTGAACCCAGTTCCCATCTGCTGCTGGGCCCAGTCTGGGACTCCCCTGGTGCCTGCCCCACGGCATCAGTACTGGTTTTGTATATATTTGTGCGTATTCCATTTTTATTATTAATCCTTTCAGTTTCATTAAAGCTGCTCTAGTTTCCTTTTCTAATTGATAAGTCTCTCTCCCTCGTTCCCTTTCTCCTCCCCATTGGGGTTAACAGAGAGTGTCTGTTATAGGTCCAAAGGGCTGCCCTGACCCTAAATTGTGACAATAATGTTTAACTGCAAATTCAACTCAATATTTCAAGCAATTCAATGATTTTTTAAAAATTTTTTTCTGGGCCTGTAATCGAAGGATAGATATGGAATGCAGCTTATTACAATGGGAGTTCGCCAGAAAAAACTTGAAACGAAACCCCAGACTATGCTTCACTGTTTATGTTGTAACTGTGAACATGGGTTATATTAACATCTTATCTTTCGTTGGGCCCCAGGCACCCTACCTTCAACACGGCGCCTCATATTGCTAAGGAAAAGTAGAAGTAGGTCATTCTTTCTCTAATTTAACATCACCATATATGAACACGTGCCTTGCTGCTTATAGCTTGGCTAAGTTTTAACTCTTTGCACATTGAAGCACTCCCTGATGCTTATATCTTGGAGACTTGCTGGGGAATGTGTCAGCCAAGGCACTT
This sequence comes from Megaceryle maxima, assembly GCA_024605025.1. Taxonomy (NCBI): domain Eukaryota; kingdom Metazoa; phylum Chordata; class Aves; order Coraciiformes; family Cerylidae; genus Megaceryle; species Megaceryle maxima. The sequence continues at coordinate 50,347 of JANHGN010013958.1, forward strand.
CAGTCACCCAAGAAAGAGATTTCCAAGAATTTTGATTAAAAAACACTGAGACGAGGAGTGAGGCAAGACGTGATAGCGAGACTGCCTGGGCAAGCCCACGGGGCACTGATCCTGTGCAAAGAAGGGCGAGCAGTTACATCATCTGTCATAGTGCACACTTGTAAGGAGATTGATTTAAGGAGGCACAGAGAACTTGCAAATCTTGGGCTTCATAATTTACAGGCGCTTGGCTTGCAATGTCAATACTGTTACTTTAATGTGGTGGTTTGGTATATATTGTATCTATGCTTTTCTCAGCTTGTTAGTTACAGAAAGAAACGAACCACTCCTGTTCATCCTGGAAAAGAAGCATGTAAGAGGCTGGGAATCTTTACGTAGAGTTCATTTTTTTTTTTTTTTCCTGAAAATGCCATGATTCCTGAATGGAGAAGACGTGCCCGGTTGACAAGTTACTGAGGAGTGTAGTGGCACCTACAGCAACTCAAGGTTTCTGGTCTCCTCTTTCCAGACTAAAGGATCACTTGTGGATACAGCTTTAAAGAAAAGAGAAGATGAGGCTTTAGTTTTTGCATGTCTAGCAAAAATCTTGTGAAAACGATTTGTAAAGGATGTCCTTACTTAAGTAAACTTTTGTCAGATCTAGGCAATTTGGCAGGTCTGTTGTTTATAAAATAGAACCTTGAAAAGCTTCCCCTGTTTTTGTAATTACATGGTGAAATAAAAAGAGGATTTCTTTTTCCAGAGTGCTGCCTCTCTCATTTGTTTCATAATCTACTACACGATAGAGAACAAAAAGGGCAGGGTATTTTTTTTTGTGTTTAAAACCAAAAGAGAACCCAGGTCCCCACAAGACTTTGAGCTTCTTCAATTTCCAGCCGCAGCAGAGGGATTTGCACCTCAGAAGAATCAACCATAAGAAGGTGGTCGTGGCATTTTTAGGACTAGTCTGCTAAAGTATTCATTTTCGCTATGAGCAGAGTGTTTTGTTTCTTTCCGTACCAGTGTGCTTTGTTATGAAAGACAGAGAGATGCAGGCTATTCCCTGATAAAGAAAACCGAATCTGTAAGGAAATAATATTCAAACCGTAAATTGTCAGTGTAAGGCAGAGTGGGGGGGAAACTAGGACAGGATTTTATGACAGGAAAAACAATACAAATGCATTTTCCATTCAAGCACGTCAGGTCCACTGACTTCTCTGGGTGATAATTTTCACTGCTCTGAGATCTTTTTATTAAAAAAAAAAAAACAAAAAAATTCAATCTCAGAGGGGGTAAGTTTAATACTCTCACCCATAGGAGAACATTATTAAATAATTTTCCAGTAAGAGGGTAGCTTAACTGCTAGATTTTTGGCAAAGAGTAGAATTAAAACCAGCAAGCCCACCACTGATAAATACCTGACTACTTTAACCAGCTGACTCTTACTGTACCAGATATTTTGAGGGGGCTGATGATGAAGTTATTTCTGTATATACACCTTGGACTAGGCACCTGAAATAAGTCATATTTGCAAGAACACAGGCCCAGTGTAGATATGCTAAGCTTCTTTGTCTGTCAGGAAGGAAATGATGAAGAAGGTCTGAATTGGGTGTTTTTTTCCCTTTTCCTTAACTTTGTGCATCTGTTTACTGTCAGAACAGAGAAGCCCTCCTCCTGTTGAGCCAACAGAAACAGTTGCAAGTATTCCTTGAGATCTGCCTTGGTGGGGTGAGCAGGAGCCTGAGGTATACCCAGCGTGTTACAGCCCAGCCCCTGTTTGTCTTGACTGTGCTAAGTATTTGTTACTTTTAAGTAACGTTAAGTACTGTTTACTTTTTTTGTGTGTTGCTCTTTCCTCTTCTCCTTTCTGTCAGCTAGGATGGAAGAAATCAGAGAAATGCACCCTTGACAGTCATCAAAGAAATGAGTCCACCAAGCAGGCCACATGGGTGGCTTTACCTCACAAGCCAAGAAAGGAAGAGCATAAGAGAGCCAAGTTCAGGACCTCCTCCAGACTTCCCCTGAACGCTTTGAGTTGAAGCAGTAATGGCCAAATGAACATAGGGTGATGAAAGACCAGTGAGCCAAAGGCAATAAACAGCTGCCAGTAATGTAAGAAATTGTGAAATGAGTAGAGAGAAAATCAGAAAGAAGTAAAGCTTCTGTGTTTTTCAGTGGTCATAGTTCAGAGTGCTACTGAGAGAAGGAAGTTCTTGTTGTTTTCTTAGGGTCTTTAAGAAGGTGAGGCCTCACAATTACACCATCACATTCCACAGAAGCCACCTGAACTTGCACAGTTTGTTGCTAAAGGAGAAATACCATAAGCCTCACTCTTTCCTGAAAGCACCTTGGTTTTCAGACCACGAGGATCCTTGTTAGACAGCTAGGAACACTGTACTGCCAGCTGCACCTGGAAGTCCTATATTACTACCACAATTAATGCAACATCTTACTTGACAGTATTCCTGACTAGGAAACCTCAGTGACATCATGCCTGTAACTCTTTTGCTGAGTGCTGTTATTTCACTAGTGCAGTGTCACAACTCTTACCTTAAAACTATTTTGACAACAGAGTCTAGGAACTGATAGTATCGCATAGGGACCTCTTACAGCCGTTTGTGTGCAAACCATCTCAAAGACAGATGCTGTTATTCTCCTGCATTCATTGCAGGCTAACATATATAGCTCACTCTCGAGTGTCTGCAGTCATTTGAGAGGCCCAGCTCATCCCACCTGGCCTCCAGATTTATCTGAAAAGGGTCTGTCTGTCCTATGGGTCCCATATCATATCAGCCACTGCCTTCGGGATGTCTGAGATACCAGAAGGAACCTCAAGTGTTACGTAGGTTACCAAATCAATTCTCAAGGCCAGACAGAGCTCTGTTGTCCTGATGATCAGTCCTTTCTGCATTTGATAATGCCCTGGAAAGGGTCAGTAACTCAAATGTCTTGCCTAACACCCCCAGAGTGATTGTTTGTTCAGAAGATGGCTTTTGATGTTTGTGGTTCCTCCCCCAGCCCCAAAGTAAAAAAAAAATTATTTTTTTTTTTAAAGAATTTCAGGTGTTTTTTCTAAACCTATAAGAATTTCATAATGATATGTATATTTTAAGGAACGATTGACTGACTTCCAGAAATACAAAGCATCCGTTTGGCTGGTTACCTACTGTTATTTTATGCTGTTAACATCTTTAAGTCATCCAGCAAACTGATGGCAAGTAGCAGCCCTAAATATGCAGCAAAAGTAAAAGGGGACAGTGTCTTCAGATGATGAAGGAAAGGAAGCTCTTTCAAAAGATGTTTTCAATGCAACATCTTAGAGCTTTCTGAATCTGAATTTAGATTTGATTACTGAGGACTGTATTTAAGAGGTGGTTTCAAGGCGCTTGGCTACAAAGCTCTTCCAGATGTTGTCAGTTACACAGACAGTGTATTTATTAAGGCTTTTCTTATTTTCCATTTCAGTGTGTGCTAAACTGCTGGTTTGCTTTATTCTCTCATTTTGATGTCAAAAGGGCCCAATGGCAACAAACAGAGACAATGGAAATAAAAACAAATTACAAAGACAGCCACGCATTTAAAAGGGTCTTTACTTTTTTGTTGTTGTTGTTTTTACAGCAATTTCAGCCATTCAGTCAACAAGTCATAAAACCTACTGGGTCTTTAAAAGATGTGCACAGGTACAACGCCCTTGCAGCTACACCAGTTTGTAACAGCTGATTGTCAATCCTCTCTGTCTGCAAAGGATGCCTCACTTACATAAACGTCCATCCTCACGGTCCAGGGTATCTGCAGATCTCTCAGTGGACTCGTTGGGTTCCACATGCATCCAGGCTGTGAATGAACAGTTGCAGAGGCACTGTAAGTGAGGGTAGCCCCTCTGAAGTCACAAAAAAATAGGCAGAAGATTAGATCAAATGTATCTGGTTTAAATATGGCACGCATCTTCTGCAGGTGCAAGTGATTTTTCCTCACAAAACCATTACTGACTACAGCTGTATTTTTATCTGTGCTCCAATAAACACTGAACTAATAAAGATATATTAATTCTAATCACAGCTAGATGCAGAGAGAGGGAAAGATGATACACCCCTTCTGTAAAAACAACAACAAAAAAACCCCCAAATTTCCATGACTCAGGGAATTGTTGGTGTTTTTAAAAAAGTTTATAAGCTTTTTTGGTGGTTGTTGTTTTTAAAGGCAGCTAAAACTTGCAATTTGAAGATTTCTGAAATGTTCATGGCACAGACTGCTAAAAGTCAGGAAGCATTGCATTAATGCTGCATCCTCAGGCATGGGGAATGTGTGGGACTGTGACCTTTACTCAAAGACACAGACCCTTCTGTGACTAAACTAAATCTGCCACTCCTCGTATGCAAACTTTAAGTAAGACATATATTCCACATTGCATCATTTGCACATCTTGCATCATTTTTTCATTTTTTTTTCTCCTCTGGTGAATTAGAGTTTAAATGGTAAATTACAGTTATGGAATTGGCATGTGTGGGAGAGTTGATTTCCTGGGTTTCATCCTTTCTGAAGAGATGGGGTAAAGGAACTGTGAAATTTACTCTGCTTTTAGTTTCAATGTGATTCAGTTTGAACTCTTTGAACCCAAAGTTTTGGCTCAAACCAATAATTAATTTTCATACATTCTGCCCAGCTTTCATCACTTACTTTACCAATAGAAACAAATTACACGAGTCTTTTAGGCACTTGACTTCCATTGAAAAATCTTTGTTGCTCTGCATCTCTAAATAACCATTTGTCTACTTCCTTCTAAAGATAGAAAAATAGGTCAATAGTCCGTGAAAAGTTTTGTGCTGAAATTCTGCTCTTGAAATTGTTCTTTGTTCTGGAAAAAGGGAGCATTTCCAGAACCTCAAAATAGTATAGCCAATTAAATGCCCACTGATCGTAGCATAATTTTACCTCTTCTGTCCAAGGGGTTTTGTAGCCTTATTTACAGTTGACACATGAAGCAACAGGCCTCATATTAATTTTTTCCCATTCTCCCAGGGGAAATATCGGCTTTAGTATTTTGTCACGAGTAGCAGAAGCTCACAAGTGGATTGCAATAAAAGACCAGCAAAGAGAAGCTGCTGACCATTAATATAGTTTTGCCTAAAGGGGTTAATGAGCCACTGGGACTGGGGAGAGTGAGAAAGAAATGCAAACGTAGAGGGAACTAAGAGAATGCGAGCACACAATAGCCCCAAGTAAATGTACCGTATAAAGAAGCCCAGAGCGAAATAACATAGAGTTGGAATAAACTCCAGGAGTAAGATATAGTTTCAGAGCAAAAGCAGTGCTTTTTTTGGAGGTCATTTTGAGGTTCCTCTATGTGGTTTAATTCTCCTCCTTATTCTGCACTACTCTGGGGCATGAACCTGCAAAGTGTTATGTCAGCTTAGCTCTGGGAGCTAGTGGTGTCCAACACTTGGTTTCAAAATGCTCTCCACCTGACAAAAGCCATATCTGTAGTAGACAAACGTGTTCAGCACTTTCAGATGTTGTGTGGAGCTATCAGTCTATGTCCTTGCATATTTGCACCACTTTGTGGAATCTGAATTTGTGATGTTTATTCACTTCTCCTGCCAGAATTCCCATCAGCTCTCAGTTTCCTGCAGCAAAGAATCCTAGCAGCATTGCCAATACAAAGCCTTCACTAATGTGTACCTAAATATTTTTCAAGGCCCACATAAATTCTCTATAAAGAGCGGAAATCGTTGCATCCCTGCTGACTTTGATGCTTCCCACCCATGTTTTTGTGACATTAGAATCATAGAAAAACAGATCTGAAAGAAAACTCAAGAAGTCAAAAGAAAGAAAACTCAAGAGATGTCCCTACTTGTGTAGGGAAGCTGGACCAGATGACCTCTGGAGGTCCCTTCCAGCCTAAAACATTCTACAATTCTATGATTCTAAGTCACCCGGACTATGCCACTGACCTCATCTTTTCCATCTTCGTACAGTTCAGGGGATTACAGCAAAATCATCCCGTCGGTACACTCATGAGAAGAATCTGTTCTGTAAAGGCCACAGGCCCTGCAATGGGTAGCCTTTGGAAAAAGGTAGGCAGAGAATCTGCTCCGTAATCTTTAGGATTTGAGACAGTCTCAGGGAAGACTTAGATGTTTGCATTTGGCCCCTGGCAAGAACCTAATGGCACAGGGGAAGTGAAAAAATGAGTTTGCTCAGGAAGATCCAGTCCTTACAGAGGTGAGATGGACACTGCCCAGGAGCACTGGAAGCTCTACAGCTGAAGGGAAAGGTAGCCTTACAGCAAACGTGTAGTTCTTAAAATATGCCACAGAGAAAAATGAAAAAAAAAAACCCCTCATGACATTTTCCTATTCCACCAATTCCTTTTCTTGAGCTTCTCCCCAAGAGGGAGTGATCTGGCTGGATATTCTTGCAGCCAAAGGTTTTGACTGCTGTCTAAATTGTTTCCTGCTCTCAGCCATAACAATAGCCTTTAAAAGCCCTCTTCAAGTACATACTTCTTCCTCTCAAAACAGAATCCCTGTAAAGTCTGGTAACTGTCTTATTCCTACTTCTCAGCTCTTCACAGTCAAACTCTTTAATCATATCAGACATTCATTTAAATAAAGTATTTTCAAGCACACTTTAAATCATTCTAAACCAGGACGTTGCAACACTTTCCCTTTGTCACTCTTCCATCAGTCTTACTCTCCATTCCTTCTGTACTTGGGCCGCAATTTGCACTACGATCAAACACTCAGAGTTATCCCCACATCTGTGACATCAGCTCACCCAGTCCCCACTCTGTGACATCTCACCCAGGCAATAACAAGTGAGGCAAAAAAACCTTACTCCCAATATAAAGATAGAAAAGATAGCTGTTACATTCTAAAAATATATATTTATATATTAATT
>JANHGN010013959.1:2590-13971 GCA_024605025.1 Megaceryle maxima
TGGGCCCCCTGCTCTGGGTGCCCCTGCTGGCTGGAGCAGGGGGGTGGCACCAGAGCATCTCCAGAGGGCCCTGCCAGTCCCCACCACACTGGGATTCAGTGATCCCAGCCCGAGCAAAGTCCCAGCAGCAGCTGATCTCTGCCAAGCCAAAGGGCATCCAAAAAAACCTTCTGGAAAACCCATCGCTGCCCAGGAGCAGCAGAGCCCAGCTCAGGGTGTGGGGGGATTTTCTGTGCTCACTTCAATCAGCAAAGCCCAGGAGACATTGGCATTCCCAGGAAAGCCCCTCAGCACACTGGGAGCAAAACCAACAGCCTAAAACCAGCTGGAGAACACCGGAGAGAGCCCGGCCCCACATCACCCCCCGGCACAGCCCCAGCAGATGCCCTTCAATTAGTTCCTCGGAGCAGGAGGAGAAATTATCATCATTTCATGTCTGGGAGCAGCGGCTGCCACCCCTGCTAAGCCGAAACGTTCCTAAGCTCCTCTCCCTGCCTCTTTCTTTCCCGTTTGAAAGGAAGAACTAAAGCAGTTCATGTTTCTCCTCCGTACCCAATAAGCAGCTTTGGATAACACCGGGGTCTTTCTTCTCAGGCAGTCATGCTGAAAAAACCTCGCAGCTACCAGAGAATCATGTCAAGCATTTAGAGGCATCGATCCATTCAGCCCCGCCGCTGGCCCACCGCCAAGAAACTAAATATATTTTTTATTTTATTTTTTTTTATTGCACAGGCAAGGGCTGGGGAGAATAAGGAAAAAAAAAATATGAATGACTAACTCTGATTATCGTGCACATTAAACCTCCGCGGGGAATACCCCGCGTTTTATTTTATAGATCGGGAACCTTCCCATCTCTGACGGCCCCCTCCCTGCCACCGGAGCAGGTTAATGATGCCCAATCTCCCCTCTCTCCACCCCTCCTCCCCTGCCTAAATAGCACTTTTCTTCCCATCCGCCCCCAGCTCTCAAAAGACCCATTTGTGGGCTCGGGGATGGCAGGAAATTGCTGCAAAGCCGCGGCTCAGCCGGGCTTTGTCCTGCCAGTTCTTCCCCACCCCACCACAGCAGTATTGTGCACCCCGGGGATGGGGAAGGGGCTGCAAGCTGAGCCCCCCCCACGATGCTCCTACCAACTTCTACACCCCCCCCACCAAAAATAATCCATCCACCAGCCTCCCTGTCCACGCTCGGGCAGCGCACGCAACCAAACCAAGAAGGAAAGAGGTGGTGGGGCCACGGCTGAAAAGCCGCGGCGCTGGAGGTGACGCTCGCCCTCCACCACGGTTATTTAGCCAGTTAGTTAACTGCTTGACCTTCCAAGTCCTACTTAACATGGTGTAATAGCCAAAAAAAACCCCCACAACCCACCAAAACAAAACAAAAAAACCCCAACAAAACAAAAAACCCACCCCATCCCAACAGATTAGATGACCCGAGATAACAGAAGAGCGATCAGGAATGAAACAGCTTTTCTAATCGCCGCTGAGATTTGGGGTTGGTTGGTTTTGGTTGGGGTTTTTATTTTTTTATTGGGTTGTTTCGGGGTTTTTTGGGGGGGTTTTTTTTGTGGGTTGTTTTTTTTTTTTTTCCCCAAGCACACTCAGGTCACAGGGCTTAGCTGGTTGAAACCAAACCGTGAAGCTCCATGGAAATCAAAAAGATTTAAACCAAATCTCATCACTGGCTCCGCTCATCCCAGCACAGCGGCCACCAGCTCTCCCAGCCAAGGTGGGTTGTTCTGGGTTTGGCTTGGGTTTTTTTTTTTCCTGCCTTTTTCTTTTCTTTTAAATTAAATAGGACCTTAAAGGGCATCCCCAGAGCTCAACGCCAGACGCCTGGTTTTTAAAGCAGATAGAGCAAAGAACACACAGCCACCAGAAACTGCAGAAAACCCACAAAGTTAATGGTACTTACTGCACTCGAGTCTCTCTCTTTTAGAAGAAGCCAGTGTCAGAGGTGAGGTCGCAGCCAAAAAAATAAAGAAAAGGCAGAGAAATAAAGCGGGTTAGAATTAAGTCTCAAACCAGTAAAATCAACCTAGAAGCTCCTCCTCACACGGTCTCCTGCCTTAACCCAAAGCTTTTGCTTTCAAATTCCCATCCCTCCAGTTCCTGCCCCTTTCTTTTTGCCAAGGCGATTTATTAGAAGAAAAACAGGAGGGAGAATAAATAAATTAAAAAAAAAATTAAAGGGAATGCCCTGACCCAGCATCAGCCTGAGGCTCTTGTACCCAAAGTCACAGACCCAGGGGAAGGTCCCGACCACCCCTCTCGGCAGCAGCGTCAGCAGGATGTGGTTTACCTGTTAATTTGTACACAAACAGCCCCATTTCCCCCAGGATCTGCTGGAGATTTGAATCCATGCAGAAAAAAATAATGTAATTGGATAATTGCTACCGGTATTTTTTTCTTGTTGCCTTTCAGGGGAAGAAATCACCCCACCCCCACCCAAAAAAAAACCCCAACTCCACCAGCTGAAGAGCCCAGCAGCTCTGGGAGGCTGCTGGGTGACTGCCCTGCAAACGGGCATATCGAGGGCAAAGATCTCGGACGTTCACTTGTTCATGAAAATCTTCAGCGCTGGTGGTTTGCAGCTGAACTCCTGCATCAGTTTATCTTCTACAAAGATCATTCTATTGCTAATAATAGCAGAAACCAGTCAAGTTTGCTGGCTGAGGTCAATCTGCCCGTGTTGTTTCTTGGGGCAGTCTACACTCCCTGCCTTAAATGAGCAAAGGAAGGAGTAGTCCTGAGGCAGGTCCCCCTCCATCCCCTCGAGCTGCTCCCAAGGAGCATCCCGGCCTCGGCAAACAGGCAAAGCAGGGAAAACTTTGGGAGTGCCTGGAAACTGCCACTGCTGGGAATCCAACGGTTGGACTCGATGATCTTAAAGGTCTCTTCCAACCAAAACAATTCTATCAACCTCTCACAACAGTGGCAGCACCTTCCTTGGCCACCGAGGCCAATTCAAGGAGCTTGAGCACCCTTTAGGGAAAGCTGCATCCCTAAAAGCACCAGCCCACGCCCTGAAGGGACCCGCTTCCTATGGGATGGGGCGGCAGGAGCAGAGCCAGGCGCAGACCAGAGTATTTCTCACACCAGGGGATGCAGAGACGAGCAGCCCCTGGGGACCTGCCTCACCTGACCCCTCGCTCTCACCTCTGTGGTCCAGATCATGATGGTTCTTCTCGTCCTTGACGGCGAGATGCGCCTGGCTTCCCAGGGCGCCGAGAGCCAGCAGCCCCGAGCTGCTGCCGGTCACCGGCGGGATGCCCGGCGGCTGGAGACCCGAGGGATGAGGTGGCAGCTGGACCGGGGGCCCGTGGGCGGCGTGGGAGAGGTGCTGGGCCTGGAGCTGCTGCTGCTGCAATAAAAGCACCAGTGAGCCAAGGAGGGGGCAGCAGGACTGGGGAGGGGGACGTCAAGGCATCCGGAGCAGCACCAGGAAGGGACACGGCTGGAGTGAGGTGGTGCCCCAGGGAGCTGCCCCGCTCGGCTGCCTGGAAGGAGAAGCCCCGTTAGCAGAAGCCCCGTTAGCAGGAGGGACAGAGGGTGTCCCAGGAGCAACCCCCCTACCCCAAAAGCAGCTGCCCAGGACATGGCTGGGTGGCACAAGGGTGTGTGCATGGTGCACACACTCTGGGCCAGACCCCTGGAGTCATCCTTAATTCAAATTCATTCACATCATCACTGCAGACTTGGCTACTCTTGTTTTTAAGTAGATATCCAGTTAAAAAAAAAAACAAACAAAAAACAACACACCAAAACAACAATAAAATAAAGAAATACCACCCAAGACACAGAAAGTGGCTCTGGCTGGAGCACCAGCTGCTAAGCCAGACCAGAGAAAGAGACAACTCAAGCACCCAGGACCCTCTCCCAGGCCACCTCAGAAATGAGCAGCTTTGTTTATTTGCTCAGGACCAACTTTAAGGCACTTGATGGTGAGAAGAAAATGTCCCGCATGGCGCCTTGGCCTCATCCTGCTGCTCTCAGCACCCTGTAACACTGTCTGGATGTCCCCTGTAGCATGGGGAACCACTGATGCATCCTCTCCCCGAGCCATGGGGTTGGGTACCACCACCCACAGTACCCAGGTGGGAGGCTACAGCGTGCCCCAGCTGCTCCTCATCTCCCCAGGGCTTTGAGGAGCTGGGAGCCCTGGGCATCCCAGTATGCAGCTGTGGGAATCATCTCCTCTTTTTTTTTTTTTTTTTTTTACCTGGAACAAAGCTGAACTAGAACTCTAGGGAGAAGGAGGAACAAAACTATACATCCCCCCATGTTTCTATTTCAAATACAGACTCTGCAACAAGCTGAAAGCAGAGTTGCTTTAAATCAACAGTGTCCCCTCACTGGTGTCACTTCCAAGAGCCCCAGGCCACCACTCCTGCATCTCCTCCACCCCAAGGACGCCAACAGTGCAGCCAGGACGGTATCGGAGCTGGTGCTCGTGCTTCCTACCCTCCTGCCTGCACCCATGGCCACCTCCAGCAGCACCCAGTTTGCTGCTGGTGAAAGCTGCCTTCAGGCCACCGATTTCCCGTGGGAACCATGAGCTGCAGGGGGGACACCCAAGCTGGGTCTCTGCAGCCAGCCCAGATCACATTTTCTCCCTCCCTGGTGCCACCAAGCACAGCTGATGCTGTCACCAGACCAGGCAGCTTTCTAGGAAGGATCCCCCGGCGTGGTGAGCAGACACCCCACCAACACATGTCCCTTCACAGGGCACCCCAAAAAGTCATCGAGGGCCCTTTCTGAGAAGTTCAGAGGGGCTCGGGCTGCTGCCAGTGCAACACAGCTCAGCTCAACCCCCAGCAGCTGGAACGCACCAAAAATACCCTCCCAGCTTTAGAGGACTCGACACTTCCAACATTTCCACCAAGAAAACTGCCAGCACATCTTTCCCAGCACATCTTTCCCAGCACTTCAAGGGGTGTCCCCCAACTGCAGCACTGGGGGGATCCCAGCACAGCCTGATGGGAGGTGGTGACACCCCAGTAAGGCAGCACCAGTCACCGCAGTGCAACCCACAGCTCGCCAAACATGCTGGGAACGCAGGAGAAATGGGTTTAACCCCAGGGGTCCCACACCTGGCTTCTCACAGGGCACAGCTCCACCTCCTCACATGTGGAAAACACCCTTCAAAAGTTTTCCTCCCACTCTCGAGCAAATCTGGTGCCCTCCAGCCCCCCACAGGCCTGTGGTACAGTGAGAGGCTCTGCAAAGCCACCCACCCACAGACCTGGCAAGGCCAAGGGCAACCCGCAGATCCCTGGCACCCCACAAAGAACCCCCCTGGGAGGAGCCAGGATACAGCTTTTCAGAAAAACAAAACAACAAAAAGCCACAACCAACCACCCACCCAACCTGCACTCGAGGTCACATCTTCAGGGGCAAACACCAGTTCCACCCACCTCCCAGGAGCTATTTTAGGGGGTGGCAGGAAGGAGCGAGTCACCACCACGTGCCCATGGGCACGGCGGGACCCAGCAGCCTTCATCTGGGTGCAGGAAAAGCGGGTGGGCGACCCACACCTGCCTGGTTCTGGTTTCTAAGCCTCGGGTGAGTGGGAAGAGGAAAATCCCACCCCCCCACACCTCCCCGGGGTCAGAGCTGAGAGGCAGCAGCCGCAGTTTCAAGGCAGGGAAGATGCATTATCTTAAAACCCAGCTTCTTCCGGGCAGAGCAGAGGTCTCGGCTGTGGCAGAAGCCAAATTGAGAAGGCAATTAAGGCCTCTGCAGGGCTGTTAAGAGGGAAAACATAAATCTTGGTGTCCTCAAAAGAAGCAGCTTTTCTGGCTTCTGCTGAGTGGCTCCATCCACGGGGCAGAGAAGGAGAAGCATCCTCAGCACCTCCATTTGAAGCGGCCTCAAAACTGGTGCATGCAAGGTGAGCTTGCTGCCAGGGTTAGGGGAGCACCATGGCTCACAGAGGGGGTCCCCAGCCCCAGGAGGGTTCTGCCCAGTGGTGCCAGCACCATGCTGGTGCACCCCTCAGCAGCACAGAGCATGGTTCCTGCCTCCTCACCACGCAGCGAGATCGATCCCTCTGATGCCGAAGCCAGAGGAACGGAGCCTCAGCTCTTGCTGAAATCACCGAGGCTCTTTGTAGTCCCAATCTCACAGGATTTCCACCCATTTGGAGCTGGCCGTTACATCAGAGCATCATCATCCTGGAGAACAGTTCCCAGTGGTTTTCCAGCACGGTATGCTCCTCTCCTGCAGGTTTTCCAGCACTGCCCATCACCACAGGGCTGGAACACACCAAAATCCCATCCTTTGTCCTCAGCAACCTCCAGCTTCCGCGGTGGGCAGAAATATCTGCACTGCATAACACTCCTCCTGACAACTTTCCACCCAAGGACGAGCACTCCCAGCAGCAACAAGAGCCCCAGAAAGAAGACATGGTCTCACAGGCACCCTGGGTCCAGGCAGCAACACTCCAGCCCAGTGACATCGGTGAGGGTCACAGCCCCAGGAGACAATGTAGCTCCACCACCACCAGCACCACCCAGCTGGGGAAGAGCAGAGCAAGACACAAAGAATCACCACCGGAGCAGAAACCTGTGGGGTTCTTGCTTGTTGTTCAAGCTGCCACCAAATACATCCATCCAACGGCTCAGGGAGCTGCGGGGGAACCGTCTCCGGGGGGTCTGAGCCCCCCTGCTCCAGCACAGGGAGTGGAAATGAATGTCAAGATGCAACATCCTGCTGTGATAACATTTGAAGGTGGTTTTTCTCCCCCTTGGCAAGCAGGAAGCGGAGAGCACAATCCATTTGGACAAAAATCTCCTTGCCAGGCAGATCTGGTTTGAAGCCTCGTCCCCCCGCCCGGCGTCAGGCTGCCTGTAGCTCCATGGGATAGAGAAGATCCCACCTTGGGGCTGCTATCTCCATCCTGGCCCCGCTGGCAGGAACCACGCTCCGGTCAAATCACTCCCGTGGCAAGAAGATGATGAACCCAGGGCACATCCCTGCGGCAGGCCAGGGTGCTGGAGGGTCCCCAGGCTCCACTCCAACTCCCCACAGGCATCTCTCCACGATCCTTCCTGGCCCAGGGAGTGGCGGATGCTCATCCCTCCTACGCAGCACTCGGGAATCAATTACATCCTGGAGACTCCATGGAAGGGGATAAAACCCACCCGGGCCTCTGTGGCACAGAGGGATGCAGCAATCCTGCTCACTTGGTGTCTTCACGGTGGAAAAGGCCACCTTCCCTCCCCTGCCCCTTATTCCTTTGCCAGAAAAAAAGGTGTTTAAAAAAAAAAAAAAAGAAAAAGAAAAAACCCACATCACGTGGAGGCTTGTTGCAAACAAGCTGGGGGAGAGGAGGCTGCAGGAGCTCTTCGGCCACCTCCACCACCCAAAACCCCCCTGCACCCGCAGCCAGCCATCCTGGGTGGGTGCCCCACACTGACGGTGGCAGAGATGGCACAGGGTGCCCACCTCTGAGCGGGATCAGGGTCCTGCCCGACAAAGCCATGCACACATCAAGGGCTTGGGGTGGCCTTCCAGGGCCAGGGTCCCTCCTGACATCTCCCCAGCGTGCCCAAAGCTGACGGGCAGGCTCAGGCATGCTGAGGATGCTGCACTGGGGCCTCTCATCTGCTAGTCAGACCCCAAACTGGACCAAGCTCCCTGCAGAGCCCAAGACATCAGCCTGGAGCAGGAGGGTGAAGACAAAGGTGCTGCAAACCCATCCCTGAGTAACACCCCCAAGGTCCAGGCCATGTGAGAGGAGCCAGTCGGAGAAACACTGACACCAAGACGTTGTCCTCCTGGGGTCCCTCCAGTAAGTGCCAGACAAATATGGTAAAGATATGAAGGAGGTTACAAATTTACGAGAAAGGCTGGCAAGGAATATCTCATATGCAGAGTGTTTTTAATTGGATTATGTACATCATGCTTCATGCCTTTGTTAACCGATTTAATGGTTCACCACTTAAGTTCACCACTTGCGTTAAATTTAGTAAAGTAGTCTAATCATTTCCAGAGCTATAACCAAATCAAGGGCTCAATTTCACAGAAGCCTGGAGCAGAGGAACTGTGAGACAATGGCCTAGATGCATAAAATTAACCGTTCTTGACCTCAAAAGGGGCAAAAAAAAAAAAAAAGAGGAAAAAAAAAAGGTTTAAATGATTTGGTGCTGCGGGGGGGGGGTGTTTGGTTGTAGCACCTGCACCCCAAGGTGCTGGTGTAGTTTATAAATAGAGCAGCCTCGTCTCGCTGCGGGGAAGAGCAGAGCCACCCGTGTCCCCAACACGCTGGTGGCTCGTCCCCATGGGACACGCGGTGAGGGGGGTGTGGGGTCAGTGCTTCCACTCGAGGAAAGCAAACAAACACAAGCATCTGCCCCACGCGAGTGACCCTACAGTAACAAACTGACGCAGGCGCAAAGGGGAGAAATTCCATTAGCTGAAGGGGGGGAAAAAAAAGTCATAATAATAAAAAAAAAAAAAAATCAAGTATCTCTTGGTTTCACGCCTCAGGGGTCACCGGGGCAGGTGCAGCAGCCACCGAGGAGCACGGACCCATGACCCAAAGCAGCCCTGCATCCAGCCGGAGCGCACAGCGCATCTCAGAGACGAGCTCTACGCCCATCCCAGCTCAGGGCACCGCTCGCCAGCCCCCTTCTCCCAGCAGCCACCCCGGGTCCCCCCAAATCACCGAGGTGAGATGTTTATCACTGCTCACCCCGCTCCTAACTCCTGCCTGCTCAAAGTTCATCAGGCAAAGCGATTGAACGCCTGGCTGCTTAATGACGGGGATGCCACTCACTCTGATCCGAGGAAGCAATTACCTTGAAAATGGGGGTCACGGGCCCCGCTCATTTACCTTAATTGAATTCCAATATCAACCTCCCGCTGCCTGCAGCAGCTCCTGGCCGCAGCTTAAACCAGCTCATCAAAGCCCAGCCTCTCACCATCTCTGCCTCCAGTTCACCTCCCAGTCTGCTGGGAAGGGGAGAGGTGCAGGCAGGAGAGCTGGCAGAAGTGTCACTGCCCGTCACCCCAGCACGGACCCACCGGGCCGTGATCCGGTGCTGGGAACACTTCCCCAAAAGCCACTCACTGCACGAGCCCCACCACGAGGGATGCGGCTGGAGCTGAGGTTTTCCTCAGCCCCAAGCACATTTCTACACTTGGTGCGACCCATAAAACCAGAAAAAAATGCACATAAAAGGCAAGTTAAATGCAGAGAATCACAAAGATCCTTGTAGCTTAAGAAGGAAGGGCAAAGAGATACTTAAAAAAAAAAAAAAGGTGGTTTGCTTGTTTTAAAAAAAGAACAAAACATCAAAACCCAGAGGAGCTCTGAAGCCAACTCCCCAGGACACTGGTTGGGGACACTGGTTGGGGATGGTGACATCCCAGAGCTAAGGAAACCCCAACACAGCAGGTCTGCTGCAGGACTGAGATTGCTCCACCAATTAAAGAGACAATAAAAATCATTAAGTCTTTAAAAAAAAGGGGGGAAAAAAAGAGGTAGAAAGAACCCAGTAAGAGAGGAGCGGGTAAGTCAATGCATGGAACAACAACTCCGTCAAGTTTACAGCACATTTCACATCAACAGCACACACAGAGACACGCCTGGGCTCAGGGGGTTGCGGGAGGGCTGCCGGGCACCTGGCTCCCCAAACGCTTCCCAGTATCACAGAGAACATCCCATTTTGGCTGGTGGAGGCTCCCAGTGCTGCATTAGCACCTGGGGAGGGGTATTGTGCTGCCTGAGTTTTGATTGCCACCTCCCATCTTATTCAATGCTGGACTGGGGGAGCTTTGGGATGGCCGGGGAGGGGCTATGAGCCACCCTTACCCCCGCCTGAGCGCAGGATTGCCTCTGGTTATGGTAAATGATAGGAATAAAAGGGGTATACACACGGTGAGAGGCAGATTGGGAAGTCCACGTACCCCGATGATAGCATTCAACTCCGTCATTGTCACTTGCTTGGCACGCTCAACAGCCTGTGCGACTTGCTGTTGGTGCTGTGGGGACAGAGGGGCATGGCCAGGTCAGAGCCAGGCATGGAGCCACCCAGCTGAGGTGAGGGCCCCCCTCCAGAGCAGGACAACCCTTTCCTTTAGTATTATTAAATTAATATTTTGCTCATGTGAGCAGCAGTCTGGGAGCATCTCCCCAGACCACGGAACAGCCCCTTTTTAGCTCCTCAGGCACAATGCAGACCCCCATTGAATGCCAGGCTGGTTTGGGTTGGAAGGGACCTTAAAGATCATCCAGCTCCAACATCCCTGCCATGGGCAGGGACACCTCCCACTGGAGCAGGTTGCTCAAAGCCTCTCCTCACCAGGTCCTGCTCTCCCCAACCCCGAGGGTTTTGCAACACACACATGGGGGGATCTGAGCCTTGTTTTTCATGGGGCACCCCACAGCAGCCCCACAGCCCCAAAAGATGGGTTTGGTGGGAACAGGTCCATGCTCCCTCATAGGGCTCCCCGACAGAAACCCCCCCAGAAGGAGCATCTGGGGTGTGAGAACATCCTTACCTCTTGTGACAGAAAAGGCATGATCTGGGCTAAAATCGTGTTCAGTCTTTTAGCAATTTCTGTCTAAAAAAAAAATAGAGGAAGAAGAAAAAGCAACAGTCAGTACTGAGCAACCACCCACGGACTGCACGAGGCTTCCCAGCAGCAGCGTCGTGCATCCCCATCCCAGTGACAATCATCAGCTCCCAAGAGGCAACAAAAGCACCTTCACAGACACTCTGCACTGGCCCCAGGACACTTTGGGCCCCTTCCCATCATGGGAACTGAGCATCATGGACCAGTCCCAGCAGACTCACACCAGATGGGACTTTGCTGCCTTCGAGAAAAGGTAGCCAGGCACTAAGCCCAGCTCGCCATCCTTGCAGCAGCCACTGCTCTGCAAACAGGCCAGCTGATGTAAAATCCAGCCAGGATCACGCAGGGGGACAGCCCCTCGCCATCACTTTCTGATCCCCGTGCTCATTTGAGAGGTTTCTTCAGAAGAAAGCCCATCAAATCCACCACGTGTTTGGTCAACAGTGAGGGCTGGTGGGTGGTTGCTCTGATCTTAGTACCCTCGAGGATTTTCCCCACCCCAAACTGAAGTTGTTTGGGTTCCTTTCTCCATCTTCACATCACAGTAAGGAGACTTAACCCATCACCATTTACACCCATCAGCTCGACCACAAAATGATGCTGTCAAACTGTGGTTTCTCTAACATCTCCATTAATTGGGAATAATGTTTCCCTTGAGCGATCAACCCACCACATAGACTCGGAATGGTTTGGGTGGGAAGGGACCTTTCAAGGTTGTCTTGTCCAACCCCCTGCAGGGAGCAGGGGCATCTGCAACCAGAGCAGGGTGCTCAGAGCCCCGGCCAACCTCCCCTGCAA
>JANHGN010013963.1:4940-32169 GCA_024605025.1 Megaceryle maxima
ACAGATAGATGTTAGGATGAAGGTTGGACTCAATGATCCTAGAGGTCCTTTCCAACCCTAATGATTCTATGATTCTATTCTATTCTAATGCACACTGTTTGTGATAAATGATAATATAGTTCCCTGACCTGCACTCTACAAAAGACACAACAGAATGGCCAAAGTTACAAATTATGGGAATGTCAATGACAAAACCATTTTACTGTCAACATCAGTGTAAGGGGGAGGGGGCACAGGATAACCAAAGAACATGAGGGGATGTGACACAGACATGACAGACACGTGTATGACTAGAGGGGTGTGCTGCTAAGAGATCTCTTAATTGTTATAGCAACTCCTTCACCTGACTCCAGTAAAGTCAGTCATAGCTAGTCACATTCCTGTCCCCTTCTTGGTTTGAGTACTTTAAAAAAACTGCAAGAAGCAACAATTGCTAAAAGTGAAACTAAACATAATGGCACCATCAGCCTTTTAAAAAAAGACCCAATTCTCTTCTACGTAAGAAACCATGAGATTTTAAAAGTCACAAGTTTTGAATATCTTTATGAAAATTATACTTCTCTTTTTTTTTTTTTTTTTTTTTTTTTAAATGCAGGAAAGATCACAAATACCACCATTAGGTATTTGGCCTTAGCACTGACAAAAAACACGTTTAATGTTTTTAATCCAAATAAAAACTACACGTGGACTTACCAGGTTATATTTGGTATGGTGTTGAACCAGGTTTTTTACTAATAAACTTGTGCCCACCTGCATTTCAAGCTTGTTCCTGGACTACAGCCAGCTCCGACCCAGAAGGATGTGTACAAACTGGCACAGTAAGTCCTGCAGACAGCACAGTGCTGCCCACAGATTTCACAGCCTGCCTGTGTCCAGCTGTGTTAGGAGAGCACAAGAACATACTGGGCCCTGTAATAAGGCAGTATACAGCAACAATACTGGCTTTGTCTGAGTAATGGTTGTATGGGGTAATGGGTTGAAATAAGGCGAAACTCTTTTCAAGCAAACACGATGCAACTAAAGCTTCTGTAAGACTCTAATACAAGGGACACTGTTAGGCCATTAGGAAAGTTCTCATTTCTAAAACCCTCACAGGCTACATTGGCTAAACTCTGTACAAGATTTTGGCTGCAGAAATTTAAATCAGGCTTCACTGTAAGCACATCCCACATAGTGCTTGCAAGGTACTCATGAGATAAATGCCAGTAACAAGAAACTAAAAGAGCTCAACTGCAAACCATCAAAATATTTTTTATAAAAAGTTTACTAGCACAGGAACATCAAAACCTTACGAGTTCAAGGTGTGAGAGGAACATTAGCTATTGTATAAACACTACAGAGCAGATACTGCCATGCTGTGAGGTCAAGGAGAGGTGTTTACAGAGGTGGACTTCAGCAGATGAGGCACGGGGTGTTGGCACAGTCCTCTGGTAGCCCTGCTGTCACAGACCACACACAAGGAGCTACACAAAACAACTGTTCACAGATGCATTAGAAGGAGTTATCATCAACCAGAGGACAACAGGAACTTAAATTTAGAACTGCATACTCTATTTGTTGAAGATAACAAGAGCATACAATGGCTGATCATTAATTGGTATAATACCTACAGTTTAACTTTCTGAAAGAGCAGCAGTGCCCCTCTGCTACACAGTCTGCAAGAGCTTTGAGGAAAAAAACCTTTCCCAGTGTACTCTCAGTGAGAATTCCTGTTTTGCTTCTGCATTGACAGAACATACCCACTCTGTGATACAGTTCAATTAAATCTACATTAACACTTCTTTCTTCACAGCCTAAGGTCTCTTTCATAACTGCAGAGCAAGAGGGCAGCATTTACACTTCATTTAAAAATTGTACTTAAATAAATTTTTTTTTTTTACACTTCATTTAAAAATACATAAATTTCTATATCAAAGATGTAAGACTGGTAGCTTTATGAAAAAAAAAAAAAAAAAAAAAAAAAAAGAGCCAAACTTCTGCTACAGCTCATTTTAATAGTTCAGAATTGGTCAATTTCAGGATTTTAATTTTTTGCTGGGAAAAAAAGAAAAATATTGCATACACAACCTTGTGGACCCAGTCAATGTTTTGCAACTAAGCAAATGACCCCCTTTTAAGTTCTCCCTTCCACTTTCAGATCAAGTTGATATCAGTGCAGCCATTTATCACAATGCACTTGTTTGGCAGGGCCCTGAAATCAGATTCTGTTTTAGCTAGCTGTGTTACTATCAGCACTTTTTGTACAAAGGATGTTTTTACCTTCAATGAAATGCCGGGGAAGAAGATGAACTCATCAGAAAAAACACCTCTCAAGAAGCTGAAGCAGCTATAGACTTCATCTGAAAAAAAAATCATAAAGTACTGGTTTTTAATAAATATATTTTAAAACATGCAAGTGAAAAGCCATTTACTCCTTATTTTAGAGACAGTACCTACTTCAAATAAAATTTGGACTTGACATTAAAAGCATACATACAGCAGAAACCACCATAACAGACAGGTTACTGCAGGTACTTGTTTGAATCACTTGATTCAATTGTTACCAAAAGGAAAGAGCAGGGGGAGGTAGCTTCTCAGAACACATTAAATACCACTAAATCAGATGATGCACAAAACAAAGGTATGTATTCTGAAAAGTTTCTTTAAGTATTGGAAAACACTGAAATACTTCAGAAACAGTGGTGGGAAGAGAAGACAGACAGAACAGGCTGCACTGTATGCAAGTGTGAGCCATGCATAATTTGTAACCTAAAAAGCTGGTCTGCTAAATGCCAACAAAATAGAACACTTAGGAACTAGTATCAGCTCATCTTAACCCTGCCCTCTCAGCAGAGCATACTTACTTTCAAAAGTATCAAGGGGTAAACAAACAAAAAAGGCAAGCGTCCCATCCTCTCCCGACACATCCATGTTATGCCACAGGACTTTGTTCACAGTCTCACATAGCTCCCACTAGCAGCTGCAGGAACCTGATGCTTCTCTCAGAGCTGACAGCTCAGTGAGTAACAACAGCAAACTCTCAGAGCTACCCAAACATACCTTTTCTGAAGCTGCGTGTCATCTGCAAGGCAACTGCCACCAGAGATGGACGCACAAACACATTCAGCAGCTGGTTTCTGTAGGTGGCACACATGAGGATGGCCAGAGCACGCTTAAAGACTATTTCTCCTACAGCTCCATCTTCCACTCCTTTGTCATTTAGAATCACATGGCCATCAACAAGGCGAGCAATGTTGGAATGCAGGGTGAGACCAGACACAACTGCTTTTTTGGCACACAGGTTATCTAGCAGGAAAACACAACACTCAGGAAGATACAAAAGGGAACGTAACTCCATTGAAGCTGCCTACAATGCACCAGTATTTAATTTTGATCACTGGAGACCAGTTATTACACCAAGCATTCAGTTAGAGAGATGTTCTAAAATAATCCATACCAGGAACTGGCAGCATAGGCACAGTACGAGATGGAGAGAACAAATTTCAGACATTTCTGTAATTAAAGCACGTTAAATTCTCCCTCTTGCTAACCTTGGCAAATACTTCCTTTGCCTCTGAAACAAGTTTTGAATCAGATGCAGGAGTCTTTATAAAGTTTTTCCTCAACTCGCATATACAAGGAAGGCCTCATCCCAAATTAAGTTTAAAGAAATCCTAATGTAAGTAGCTTTATGTAATATACCACACACACAAAGAGAAACTAGATGGTACTGAAATCCAAATGTCTCCTTGTTTTGCAAGATAATCCTTTCAAAATGCCTAAAGCAAGGAAGTGTGTGGTTTCATTGTTTTTCTTTTAAACAACAATGTTCTTCGAAGGTAGGCATGAGTTTCACAAGCCTGTGAGTTTAGGTTAAGCTTTTGTGTCAGGGTGACACACTACAAATTTTATTCAGATAAAGAGCAGCATCTCAAGTCTTGAGAATACACTCATGTTTTTAGAATACCTTACATTCAAACACTACCTTGCATTAAAACATTAACTCCTTGGCAAGCCAGAACAGAAACAGTAAAAACTTCTTACTGAATGCTAAAATACACTTCACATGTTCACAGCATCACAAGTATATCAAATCAATATAGCCTCTGACAGAAACAAACAAAATTAAAATTTCTTATTCTTTCCCCTTAACTAGATTTCATGTAGAATCTCCCTGCAGCTTATTTGCTCCTTCAGCCTACTTTGTTCCAGTTTTACTAAAGATCCCAAGTTTCTCAATGAAGTAAGAAGCAGAAGTCTGAGCAAGTAATTTTGCAGTTCCTATTTTGAATATGAAATTTCTAATAGCCAAGCAAATGTTCTGCCTGTAACAGCCAACTAGCATGACAAAGGCAGAAACAACTAGTTGTCTGGAGACAGACAAATGGACAGGGTACATGTAGTTGCTGACTTGGCGATGTCACCAAATTAGCCTCTAAAAAGTATTTATTCTTTCAAATTAATGACAATCCAAGGCAGAGCAACAAAGCTTTGTTTCTATGCAACGGATGCCAGCACACTCCAACAAAAGCTGCTCAGTTTTTGTCATTCCTTTATTTCATTACCTGGCCTATATGGTATTCCTTGACTATATCACAACTCTACTAAAGCAAAAGCTTATTCATTGTTGCTAGGAAAATAAACAAAATAAATAAGCAAACCCAAATATGGTATGCTTTTTAGTTTACCGTGCAGTAAGACTAAATGGTGTTTAATTATTGCCATGAATTTTTTCCTTTCTCCAGTCTGGCAGAAGCAAACCCTGTCTACATTCACTGCAGTGCAGATCTCAGAAAGGAAAAGTGGTTTTCTTCCAGAAATGATAGAGCTCTGTTGTTACTGTGGCCTGCTCCTATTTTTTTATTGAAGTAGTGAGAGGTTTCCTTGATTATACACATGACTACAAAAGCATAGATCCATAGTTTAAGTCTCCCTACAGCAAAAAGGTATTTGCATTACACATTATTTTTCTTTGCTAACTTTACCACTTACGTCCTGAGGGCTCTAAAATTAACCACCTGCCTCGCCTTGGCTCGCAGAGAGAAGCTTAAAACAGTTATTCAGAAAATTTGGAAGGAGAATCAACCTTTAAGCAGCCAATAAATACTTATACACTATATATACATAAAAAGAGTGTGTGTCTGTCTAAATATATAAATAAAACCACCAAAGAAGCCTTCTCCCCAAAGGCCATCACTGTTTCTGGGGACAGAGTGTAATTTAAAAATAAGCAGACAACTTAAGATTTTGATTTGCTGTCACCCATTTGGTTCTGCTTGTTCTTTGGCACAGTAACAACTTACACTACAGTCAGTATCAAGCAATAAACACAGCATTACCCCAAGTCAACTGCTGCAGATCATGTAATTGCCTAGGACATACACAGCATTCAGAAAGATAGACAGCAGGTAAATCTTGGTTCTCTAATACAAATATCTTATAAATTCTCTTGCATTTCAGGATATGGCAGTAAGATATCTGTTCTGCTTCCACCTTACTGTTTTTCCAAGTATTCTCTTCTACAGGTGAGGTAAAAACCTGTCAGGTTTTAGCATCATTTTTAGGATATCCTCAAATCTATTCACAACTTCAAGGAAAATATTCTGTAGTTGTCTCCATACACTACTTTTGCAGAAAATATAATTTGTCCTTCATAATCAACAAAAGGAATAGGAATAACACTTTCTCTGCATACCAGGCCATTCAATGAATCCTCCAAAAGTCTGAGTTAAGCCTTTAAGCCACAGGGTCTTTTCTATTAGAAGTTCAAAATCCATGGCTGGCAAATTCTGGAGCAGGACAGCAGCAACTAGCACCCACGGGCTCAAAACCATGTTTTCTATTTGCAGGAGCTCCATTTTATAAGCAACATCACTGACAAATTCTTGGATATCTTCGGATGGCTTTTGGGGAAGATGCCTGAAAAGAACAATTCAGCTCAAGGTAAAAAGCTCCAAAAACTGCACTATAAATCACATCCTTCCTTATTTCTTTTGTATTGTTCCCAGATCCATAACTATTTTACAGTACTATCTTCACACACTAGTGTGTGTAACTACTTTACACATACTATCTAATAAATAAATAAATCAATCAAAAGCATTATGTCTTACACAATAAATTGCAAAATCCACCTAATCCAGTCATAGCTACAGCTCCCTGGCACATGAACACGTAACAGTTTGCAGTAATAAAGACAGAAGGGAGAGAAAGGAGGAATTTTTAAGTGGCAAAACCACTGAATTCTCAGAAAACAGAGCTTTGCCTGGCTCATGCATCATCACCAAGTTTTAAAATGACATCATCTCGATACAGTATGAAACTACACAATTAACAGCCAGTTTCAGAAACACCCAGTCACAAGCATGATAAGCCTCTGCTCAGTCAGATGGAGGGGAGATGAGAGAAGCTGAAAGCAAAGTAGAAGAGAACATCTTAATTATTTTACATAGGTAAGAACTAAAGAAATGCTTTTCCTGTGCATACACCATGGGAAGATGTGGTACCTGGGAACCAAATTGTATGGGCACCGGTTGATTCTCCCAGATGCCAAGGTTCTGAGTGATAGAGGCTGGCCAACATAGATATGTATTGTACCAAAACTGTCACTGAGGACTCTCCTGGCTTTTAACAACCCCTGTGAAAACAGGAAGTGCAAAACTCAAGCTGTGTATACGTTCACATATGCATGGATACATTCACATATGTGTATACATTCACATATGTTCTGCTCTTAAGGAATTTACATACAGATGTAGATTCTTTGGGCTTTGGGACTCCTAGGAGTTCATATGCATAAAGAGATTCTTCCAATATCCTCTCATAGCTGATGCTGATGGGCACAAGGTATGTGTCAAAGACCTCACGTTTCAAAAATGGTTCCATCACAATGCTGAGAAGACCTGTCATTTGAAAAAAAAAAAAAAAAAAGTGAATCACTTGTCTTTTTTTTGAGGAGGGAAAGGCAACTTCAATTTAACTTTTTGAAAGGTATCTTCATATTTTAGAAACTGCTAATAGGTCTGCACTGTGCCTGTTGTCTCTTCCAGCATGTAGAAACACAAGACATTGCCCAAACTTTAAAACAGAAGACAAATGTAAGCCATTCATCTGGACCGATATTTGTGCTCTTTTCAGCAGCACTGCTCTGCACTAGCACAGCATCTTTCTTCTAAAGAGTACCCATCACTTCTACAGTTAGCTTGATACCTATTTTCTAGAAAGAAAAGGGTGGAGAGTTATCCAATTAAGTACACAACGTCACAAAGGGATAGAAAGCAGCAGAGGGCAAGAGACTTGTATAAGTTCTTGTTCTTTGTACAGCCTTGGAATTCCAGCTGTAGTGTTTTCCACTACTCAGAGAACTCACCAGTTTCCCACCTCTTTAACATCCCTTCCTGTCTGAAGAACTTAGCACATAGCCACTAATGAAAATAATAATTATTAAAGGTTCCAAGTTTTCAACAAACCTACCAAACTTTGGAGTCAGAGTCTTGGCAGTGCGGCTTCTAGTCCCTTCAAGAAAAAATTCAATCGGAGCATAGCCACTCTTCAAAAGTGAAACAAAAAAACATAGCTGGTCACAAAATAAAATCACTTCTTTATCAGCCCACAAATAGTTTTAAGTACTTAAAATGTAAGAAATCTTTTCTTAATGGAAGCCATGCATGTCTAAGTTCAGTCATCTCTAAGCCTATATTCACCCATTGTATTTGCCAAACCATACAGCTAAATTGATGGAAATATTGTGTCTGTCATAATATATAGGCACATGATAAAAAGCAACAGATGAGCAGCAATTTGTTTACCATATACTGCTGGATTATAATAAAAATAGAGTGCTGCATGCTCTTCACCTACAGCAGCTCCAAAAAAAAAAAAACAACAACAACAAAAAAATTAAAAAATCAGATCACAGTGAAAATTTAAATCACATGGCTATAACATCTCGCACAATTCACATGAATTATTCCAACAGAATATTTTTTAAGCATACATTTTGAGAGGTCAGTAATTTATTTACCCTTAACATTGTTTTTACATATTCAGCAAACACTGCCCAGTAGAGTCTGTTCCCACCAAAGGAACGTCTCATAAAGAAGGCACCTGCCCTTCGTAGCAGCTCACCAACTATTTTCATTCCCAGGAAATCTGAAAAACAATCAAATCAAAAAAGAAAACCACACATACAAAACGTACTGATTAATAGCAGCCAGCAGAATCAAACACTTTCTCTAATGCACTGATTCAATTACCAGAATAATGAAGATCTTTTTCAAGGATTCTGTTGTTGCAAATGCCTTTATTTGTTTTCAGATAGTCTAGTAAGACTCACGTAGACACGAATGGCATATTATAACATGCTTTTGATTTTTTTTGTAGGCAGCATTCACTTAGAGCAACTTATTTTCCTAATTTAGATGGTCAGATTTCAACCATAATAAAGACTTAGTCTTTCAAGTACATTGTCTCACTTATCTTCAGAAAGTTCAGTTACCACTGAATGTATCCTAAAAGACAAAGAAATTAACTGACCTATAACATTTATGGTACAAATATACCATTTATGATCCCAACTCATTACTTTGAGAGGTATACATCAAACCAGCTAAATTTTTTTAATAGGTTTTCTAGTCTTAAGGCACAACTGTCATTGCTTATCTTGTCAAAACCAGGAAACACTTAACATTATCAAATTTCTTAGAGAAGTATTTAAAATGAGTCTACACAGCAGCTAGCCCCATGCTGCTTCAACCTCTCTACCATCTCAATCCATGAAACACTTGAGAACAGATACTCACTCAGTAAAATAAATTCACAATACCAGCTGCAACACCGACAATGACTGCCCTGAAGATGTCATGTAATATGTCATGCACACACACATCAGGTGTATGTATACAAGAAAAAACACATAAAAGCAATTGGCTATAGGATGCTGGGCAGTAATAGCAGCTGTCAGAGCTTCCCGTATGCAGAGGTCCATCTTTTTCCCTAGCTCTCCTACTACCTTCTCTCTCTCACTACAACATAGACTCTATCCCTCCCCCATACTTTCACCCTCCTGCTGCATCCTTGCCCTCCCAATGAGGATGCTGATTCATAGCCAGCACCTCTCCCTGACACACCCTGTTACCCCACAAATGGGGACTGAAACGCATCTTTTCCCATATCTCAAGCCCATGCCACCTCACCAACTCAACACATCTAATCTGACTTGCTCCCAAGACCTGGAACAGGAACACAATCCCAGCACCAGCTAGATACCTGCTAACATACTGTGTGAGCACGTACTCTGGTGTTACTGGCAACTGCTTACTTTCCCTTAGCTAATCCCCACAGAACTATCTGTATGCTACCTGAAGCCAGAGGCACTTACCACTTAAATCAGGAAAGCATCTCTCCCCTCGGCACAAGTACAGCTTTGAGAGCAAATTTGTAAACCACACCTAGTGAACATCTAACACAACATGCAGTAAATACAACTACAGCCATAGAGAACTGTGTTTTCTCCAGAAGAATTTAAAATAATACGTACATGCAGCAGTATAATCAAGACGCAAGGCCCTAATTCTGAAGAACTCTGACCCCAAAACACTTTAAAAAAAATGTTAATCACTAAACAAATCCCTCTAAGCTAACTAATAGTATCTTAAGATACTGTTTTGAGGCCCAAAACCCACCCCAAAAAAATCTAATCTAAAAGTCATCAAGGATTACACTGATTTCTATGACAGCATGCGAGCAGATTCTCAAGAATATGAGAAAGGTAAGCAGCTGCAACACCTTGATCAAGGCTGCTATGAGACATCAACTTCTGAATTCACCAGAATCTAATGTGCAACACCCAGAATAAAGATACCACTAACTCAAAGAACAGCAGTCTTCCCTAGCAAGCACATTCTCCCTGCTTCTGCTGATTTTCTATTGGTCCTCCTAACCTCTTGTCTGGAGAAGTAGCCTACAGTAAAGTAGTAGGTTCCCTAGGTTCCTAGATCTTTGATAGCTTTCCTGTGCACATTACAGTGCTGAACCAGACCCTAGGTTGTTGTCTGCCTGCTTAGAAGACCTGGTTGATACCCAAGACTTCTAAGATTGGGTTTTGCAGTTAAGAGCTGCCAGAGTCTGGATTTTAAAAGAACGAACACATAACTGAGAAGATATTTACTGTTAAAATCTTCAAGGATTTTTTTCCTGAAAATATCCTGCTTTCATTTGCTTTAGAATTAAGCATGTCCAAAATTGTGACCTCTGATGTGAGACTTCATCTCCCAGCCAGCTCTGCTCTCAGCACATAACAACATTCTGCCAATGTTTCAAGGGAATCTGTCATATCAGCAACAAGCACGAGGTGTTTGGCACTTCATATCTGGCTATGACTGCTCTTAAAACTGCATAAAGTAGCACAAAAGGTTCTGCCTACACAGTAGTTCCTGAGCAAGTTTTTGCCTATTCCCAGGTCAAAAAAAAATTAATACAGAAGTCTTCTTCACATCATCTATGTTTGCCCCAGTCTTGTGTCAATCAGCCAACTTTGTGCCTTCTGGGCCAACCTGCTATGAAAAAATTCACCTTTGATTAGACTCAGCACTGATAAGAAGCTTTCAGATGCTGTAAGCATGTCACCCCAGGAGGTTTTAACAAGAAATATTTGGAATGGAAGCTAAACACAACTACTTATAGCAGCAGGTAGCAGACCCCTTGCTACTGACGCTCTGAATCCTGAAAACATTGTTGCAAGAACATACTTACCTATTCCTGCAGCAATGACAGGCAAGGCCAAGTCATATGTATATAGCAAGTATGACAGCATCAAAAAGTCTACATAGCTTCGGTGACTGGGCAGCAGCACAACTGGATGCTCCTGAATGGCATGTTGCAACTGAAAAAAAAAAACCCAGCTCAAACAATACTGTTCCAATATTTACAGACTGATTGTTGACATTTGCAAAGACAGACCTTCACAGGGCTTAAGGCAAACAGAAGCTGATTTGTTTGACAGTGTTTTCTCTGTCCACATACTCTATATTTTTTTTTAGCATAGAACTGTAGGAAACTTGGAGCAGCAGTTTCTAGACTAGCAACCTGTGGTTCACAAGCATCACAGGACTGAAAAGCCAGGGCCATTTCACTACGTGATAGTCCAATTCAAATCCCTTTTAATGGGGATGGGAAACCCAACAGGGCTGTCAGGGCTGACAATGCTGTCTTCCAGGGGATGCACTGCACCCTCCAGAACAGCAGCATCCTGCCATGAAACAGGGGGACAACAGCTCCCCAGGGAAGTGAGGCAAACTTAAAGCATCTCCTGCCTCAGAGGTGCACCATATTTCACTACTCTTAGCTGTATGAATGTTTTGCAGAACAGCCAATACACTCAAGACACATAACATTAGGTTTCCACCCCAGTGCAGCTAAATGCATTATTACATTTAGAGTATCGGATAGAAAAACCTCTCTCAATGGCTGACCTAACAGAATCACTGACACGTGGCATTCCTTACCAGAAGTAGTATTTGGAAAATGTACAAAGCATCCTGCTGACTGTTTGCCTCTAAAGTACTTACATATCATCTGTTTTTCCCCCCACACTTATTGAGAAATGCAGTCTCTTTTTTCAAAGGATATCTTTCACATTTGTTACTTAGAACAAAGATGAGAGTCTTTGTCCAAGTGACTGGTATGAAAAAATGACATTATTTCACACCCTGCCCCCCAGTACTCACTCTCTGCATTCCTTCTTCATTCACACAAACTCTGTGAAAAAGTTGTTTAAATATTTTGCTCAGAGTAAAGGCAAAAAATCTGACAGCTCCTAATTGCATACTGTGGCCCATCTCATCCAGGATTTCCATGGCTTCTTCTTGAATAATATCAGGTGATTCTCCCATCTCTTTTGCTAACTAAAGAGAGACAAAAGAAAATAGCAATGAGGTGTAGTTCCCTTCTCCCTGCCCACACACACCATTCTATGTGCCACAGCAATTATGGCAGAACTACTGCAACAGTCAGCAAGATTTTATTTTATGTGATAGGCATGTGCGTTATCATAGAGAAGCAGTTGGGAGTCAGCCAACAAGAGAAAGCCAAGTTAAAAAGCTGTTCAAAATCAAAAATTAACTTAGATGTCAATGGCAGGGGGGAGGGTGTGCAACTATTTTCCCCCTTGCCCCAAACACACCATCTGAACATTTTAACCTGTAGCATCTTCAGAGGAGATTTAAGTTCAAAGAACTTTTTCTGCATTATTGGTCCGAAGAAGGCTGCATGTGATTTTCTTTGACTAGTAATATGAAACCTATGTTTGCAGAGATATTCATAATGTAAATCTTTGAAGTCCAATTGGGTTAGATTTTAAGACTTGGCTGAAGAACCTCAGCCTTGTCATACTTTAATTTCTTTGTAATATATTGCCTTGGCAATGGGTAGCTGAAACACATACAAGGCACTCCCTCTACCAACTTTGCATATCAATGATCTCTATTCTGTCGCTGTGCATATTCTCTTTTGAAGTTTCTTAAAACAGACTTAATGGTCACTCCTATTTGATACTTTGAATCTAGAAATATTTAACTGAAAAGTTAGTCTTTTACTATTCTGGAACAAGGAACATGCCTTTTACTGAACACAGAGGAGGGAAGAGGATGAATGGTAAAAGAAAGCACGGCTCTGTTTAGAGGCCAGCACTGCTTACAAATTATTTCTATTTTATGGCATACGTGAAAATCTATCCCCTCAAATCTATTTCCATACACCACCTTGCTATCATATCGACTGATTAAATAGTGTTTCAATAAATGCAGTATCCTTCATCCTGCATATTTCCACATATAGTTATAACTGATTATTTTCACCCCTTAAAGGAGCCAAAAACTGCTTTCACTTGAGCCTGGGAAAAATCAATCTCTCTTAGGAAGGAAAAAGAAGGAAAAAGAAAATTATTATTGTTATTCATTAGGTAAAGAAATACTGTTCTTATTCACAAATAAAAGGATTTTATCACACAGCTGATCCTGTGTGATTAAGTGTACATCCACTATAGAGCTGAGCACGTCCTTCTCAAAATCAGGAATCAAAAACAGACCAGTTGCAAATAGCAAGTTAAAATAAACAAATGCACTTAATTTCACATATTGAACATTAGTAACCTCTGCCATTTGTTATAAGAACAAACTCTAGCATGCCTAATTAAAATCATAGACTGTTGGGCCTATCACCCAGGATAGTCTTAGTTAGATACTTCCAGTAATCCCTAGTGCAGAGCTGATAACTCAGTTGCAATGTGACACTAGCTGGGAAAATATTCATCAAAATAATTTTCCATCAAAAAAACAGCACTTCAGAAGAAAACATCAAGCAAATGTCTTTCTGTCAAATCCCCCGTAAAATATTTTCTTTCAGTAAATGTTTTAGTGTTTTGTTGAAAGATTTATTTTTGTTTGTTTGTTTGTTTCATACTGCTTAGCAATTCATGATGGCAACAGGACTGCTTTGGAGGACATGGTTTATTTTATCACATCACAGCAGGTTTTGATGTGTCATAGGTAACATTGACCATTAAAAAAAATTAAATAGAAAAAATTTATGGTAGCCACGCATTTGGGACTAACCAAAACATCCTGTATACTTCTATTGGCCTGGAATTATTTTTCATTAATACCACAAATAGTTACTCTGCCAACAATACTCTTATTTCAGCCATTTCAACACAATGTAAAATATAAGCCAGTATGACTATAAAATATTTTTATTCATTACAAAGTAGTACCTGCCTTTCACCTTAAAACAAAAATAAGGTTACATCTTAGTGTCTAAATCAAAGAATTCACTGTGAAATTTAACTCTCATTTTAGGGAAAGTAGCATTTATGACTAAGTCATAAGTACATCACTAGCCTATAAAACTCCTACAAGACATGCTCAAAGTACAAAACAATCTACTGAGCAGGGGAGTGCTTATGCCTTTCACTCTTTCAGCTCTGTATGGAGGAGAAGAAAAACATAAAAAGGTCTACCACACTGGATAAGCTAAATGGTGAAGTGTCATACATGTAAAATCAAAACACTATTTCATGAATGACGTATCCAACAGCTGTAGTGGCAGCTCAATTGAAAATCAGCATTTGTTTTTCCTGCCAAGAGTATGGCTCTCAAGTTTCTGATTTATTGGACAGTCTTTTGACCTGCAGCTATGCTGTTCGACAAGGTCAGCAATCATCTTTTTTCCCTTACAACCACACAAAGCTTGGCTGTGTTCAAACTACCTCATCTTACAGCTCAAGGCCCAGAATCTCACCTGCTTGATAACATACTGAACTTGCTCTGACTGGAGAACGGCACTTTTAAGAGCATTTGGCTTGCAAGGTGAAAGTCCCTTGTAGATCACAGGAGTATAACATTTCATGGCATATTTCAAGTCACTGGACAATCGTCTTTCCTCCAAGATATCTTCAAACTCATCTCTTTTCTTTGACGTGAGCTCTTTCTGCTGGGAATATACAAATAAAGAATGAGACACTGTCTTGAGACATTCAGTCTGGCTACTGTACCAAAATAATAGCATGTAATACTTTTGCAGTCTTTGGGGTTTCTTTTTACCTTTCTATAGTATCTGAGTTTCACACTCTGAGAGCATGAACAAATATTACCTGCTTGGAACAATGCTGCCAAAACAAACTAGAAAGAAAATGAGAAAAACAAACACACACACAAAACAAAATCACACGCACACAAAAAAACCCTCACCCAACCCTTTCCAACTGCAAAAATCCCCAGATCACCCTGTGCCACATGATACTTAATTCTGCCCAAGAGGAAGAAGCTGAGAGAACACCTGAGCTTTAAAAGCTGAAGTGCCTTGCCTCCAGCCTCTCTGTGATTAATAGGTATTAACTAAACCACCTTTGATTCCAACTCTTACAGCTACATGAAGACTATGCCATGAATGACATTATAAAACCCCAATTATCAACACAAAAAAATAATCCCCGCTACTTTAGGTTATGTCTGGGACCTTGGTGATTTGTGATGGCTTTCACCAAGCTGAAACATAAGGTACATAAACACAGCCAAGCAGGAACAAACACAAAAAGAAACAACACTATTGGCACATGAAGATCAAAATGCAATACATAGGTAAAAAGAGAGCACAGCCTCTGAGTAACCAACACCACTGCTAAGCAGGAAAACAAAGGGCACATCAAGAACGAACTGTGGATTTGTCCCACTGAGGGCATCTGACAAAACTCTTCTCCTTGAGTCAGCAGGCATCTCCCGTACTGAAGAGAAATGTCTCCTGTTATTTCCTGTAATGCCACAGTTCATTTGAATGACCCCTCACAGTCTTTCCAAAACTGAAACTGTATTCCTCTAAACTTCAAAATGGTAACAACAGCCACCAGACAAGCAAGGAAGCTGGAGCAAACCTCTGTGAAACACAAATATAAAAGCACCAGTTAGGATAAAGAATATTTATTAGAAGAAGATGCTAAAAATAAATATTACTTATGTCTTCCTCTACAGCACCACTTGAAGGGTAGCACGGGGATCCCCTTCATTCATTCTGCCTCCTCTGCCTATACACAACCTGTGCAGAATCAGTCTGATAACGAAGGACAAAACATGTTTAATGGGCTCTTACAGCGACCTTTTCTGGTGTTGAGGGGAAAGCCTGGCCAGCAAACTCACTGGAGAACACCAGGAGCAGAGAAACAAAATGCACAGCAGTGGCAGCTGGGTTTTCAGCCTGGAGAGGGAGTCAGGTTTCACTGCCAGCTGACCACAGCCACATCAGCAAAACTATCAAAGTAGTTGACATTTTAAGTAAGTAGAGAGCAAATATTTAGTTTCTGTCCATTCATCAAGACAAGACATCAAACCAAAAAAGTTCAAATTGAGAATATCTCCACTTAAGAACCACCAAAAAAAAAAAATCCTTCAAAGCCTCAACAGTATCAAAAGCCAATTTCATTTTATCAGTGAACACGAATCCTACTATAATGTTTGGCCTTCTCATATTGTTTTCCCCATGTGGCACAGACAAATTTGGATGCCATTGTTCTACTACAGTAGCATTCAGTAGATCAACTAACTTTTCTTGCCACTACTGTAGTTCAGAGAACTGTCCCACAGTAACTGCAGAACAAACTTTCCAGGGGCTTTTAGAACAATCCTATACAAGGTAGTAAACCTAGGCCAGTATTACTAATTTCAAATGTTTAGTAGGTTGTTTGTTTTGTTTGTGGGTTTGTTTGTTTTTTGTTTTTCCTCCTGTGTGGTTTAGCATTACAGTTTTAATCTTTCTTCTTCCAACTAGATGATGTGTTGCAAGAGCCAAGTTCTTAGCTTACTATTAAAAAGACTGGAAATAGTTTATATTAGCCATTGACACCACGTATCAACACCCTTGACTGAAAATAAAACAGAAAAACACACCCCTTATGCTCTGTAATAGCAGAAAAGATAGCTCAAAACAGCATCAGAAAAATCTAAGCAAAGTTTATGTCAATTACCAAAGTTTAAATCCTGCAATATGCAACTACACAAAACCCAGACAAAGAAACCCAGCATTCAGCCTGGGTACTATCAGCCACATCAGCAGTCACTGCACTGCTACAGCCATTCCCCAACACTGCAAAAGACACAGCAACCGAAAAGTCACCTCTCTGCCACTTCTCCTCATTTGGCATTTCCAGATTTGATATGCAACTGATTTCTCTCCGTGGCAGCATTGATTGTCACGCCCTGTCCTGAAGTAGTGCAGAGGGAGCCAAAACACACACTTTACCAACCCTGAAAGAAGAATAACGCTGCTTTTACACAATATGGTCAAACTGCTGCTCCAGCCTCAATTGCTAACTGGTAGAGAGCACATTTAGAAAACACGCTGTTGGAAACCTTGTCATCAGAAAATTCAGTTGTGTGCACTGTTACTGCAACACGGGTAATGTACAACAGGGAAACAGCAAGAGCCTAGAACTCCTCTGCTTCCATATAACTTTTGAAAACAATAAGACGAGAGTGCTCATGATGTATTTAGGACATCAGTGTACAGCTAAAGAGACAGAGAAGTTTGGGAATCTCTACCAAAACAAGGAGCTGTTTCCCAATCTCCCCAGATCCCTCCTCCAAATGCACACAGAGGGTGGATTTTAGCACTCCATAGCCAAATCTCCTTATCCGAGGGTGGCATAGGAACTACAGAGGAAAAAAAAAAACAAACCAAAACCCACCACAAACCGCCAAAAAGACAAGGTCACTTAAGTAACTTCCACCATGTAAACACAGGAAAATCATCTTCAGACGCTCCATCTCCAAGACAATTCTCAGGCACTGAATTCATGTCGCTGGCGGGCTTCTGTCCCCCACGACAGCAACAGGGCTGCCTTACGAAGAGTCCCCCCATTCCCGGACGCCCTCCGCCCTGGCCAGCTCCCCTGCCGGGCCTGGCTGCTGGGCACCACCTCCCTACAGAACAGTCCCAGCCGATCCCGACCCTTTTTAAACCGAGGGGCGTTTCACAGCATGTCCGAGGGGAGAAGCGGAGCTCGGGATTGGGAGCGCTGACTGTCGCGACAGACACGACGGGTACTGGGGAAGCAGCCCGGGGGGAGAAGCGGGCTTGGGGTCCGCAGTGGTTGGAGGAGGTGAACTTGTGAATGAAAACGTCCGGTTTCTGCTTGGCCGCGACCTACCCCCGCTAGAGCCAGGGACAGGCCACGTCCCCTCCCGAGACCTGCAACGCGCAGCCCCCGCGCCAGAGCCGCGCTTGCCGCCGCCCCGCGACGCTGGTAGGGCCGGGGAAGTTGTACGAGACAGAACCGCCCCCAGCAAAAGCCCCAGAAACCTCCTTCCGGACCGCGGCCCCCAAACCGGCGAGAAGGTGGGGAGGTGCGCCAAGCGCCGTCACTCCTTCAAAGTGAACGGCACCGATGACCGCGCAGAGGTGAGGTGGGCAGCCCCCTTCCCCTGCGGCACCGCGCCCCGCTGCCGCTGCCTACCGAGTACATGGGCGCCCCTCGCCGCGCCCTCCCGGGCGCCGCTGCCGCCGCCGCCATGGTCCTGCGAACACCGCTGTGCCGCCCCACGCCCCGCTCTCCAGCCCTACCCCGTCGCGATAGCCTCACGCCCGCGGCCGCCTCCTGCGGCGCCCATGGCCCCACGGCGCCCCGGCTCAGCTGCCCGGCGCGCTGCGGCAGACACTGGGGAGGGCGGGAGGACCGTACGATGGGCGGCGCCATCTTGGGGGCGACGGCAGCCGCTCGGGATCAAACGTCCTTCCGCCCGCCGCCCTGTGGCAGCCATGGGGTCGCGGGAGTCGTGCCGCCGGCTAGAGGCGGTGCTCGGAGCCCTCTACGACTTGGGTGGGTGAGCGGGGTCAGGCTGTGCTGTGCTATGGGGCGAACTGCTGGCGGGGCGGGGTGAGGCCGGGACGGGTGCCGGCAAAACCTCGGCCTTCCCTGTGGGCCGGGGACGGGAGGGGGCAGAGCGTGTTCACTCTGAAGCGGAGTGACGGCGGCCGCGCACAGCTGACCCACGGCACGTGTTCCGGCATGCAGGTGAGGAGACCGGCGCTCGGGGCGCCGCGAAAGACAGCGAGGCGAGGTCCGGAGTGGCACCGGAGGAGAGCCAGGCACCGCAGCCGGCAGCGGGCGATGCTGGCAGGGCGGCGGGGGAACAGCGCCGAGCCCGCGACTTCTTTGGAGAGCTGCGGGCTGAGCTGGGCGCCACCGCTGTCACACCCCCGCCCTCCGCCCCGCCGTCGGCCGTGGAGGTCGTCGTGTTCCGCGGGAGGAAGAGGCGGACCAACCTCTCGGCAACACGTACCGACGGAGCCCAGGTAGGGCCGGGCGGTTGGTTGTAGGGTGGGCGGCTGGCTGGTCCCCTCTGCCCCAGGCCCGCCCTCTCCTGCAGGCATGAATGCTGCTGGCGACTAGCAGGAGCCTTCGTGTAATGGAGTGCGCTCCCTGGTACGGCATCAGTACCGGGGAGTGTCTTTGCTGGTTCTTCAAAGCACGGACCTCTTTGGTTTTTAAAGGCACACTGGAGACGTGCAATCGAGCAGGTGCTGGACTGGAATACTCTTTTCTGGTGACAGTTAAGACCAATCAAAACTCTCTATCTTTTGTTTTGTTGTTGGATGGGTGTTTTTTCTGCCTCCACTATGCCACCATAAATTGTGAGATAACCTTCCATAATTCCCCCTACCGTGCCTAGTTTCTTCTCTCTTGCCTGGAAGTCCAGTATCCTTTGTCAATCTGTGTCCTCAGCTTGATGGCATCCAGCCCTGCTGATTTCTAGTAGGGCTGCTCTCAGGGGCAGGCTGAAGCAGGGGTGGGGGCAGGACTCAAAGACTGGATTTTTTTTTCCTTTCCAGTTTCAGAAGATATTTGGATAAATAGCTCATATTTGAAATAGATGTTTTCCCTCCTACTAACAAAAACTGTAGCTAAGTTGCTTCAGCAGAGAGGCCTGGATAGGCTTGTCTGGAAGCTGAGCTGCCTTCTATGCCAAGTAGAGGGTCCCTTGCTGGCTGATCGGTCTCCAGCTTTTATAGCTTCTCTGATTATTTCCTTTGAGTCATGTTTATGGCTGTAACATCAGAAGCCCCAGTCTAAAATAATCTCTGATGGGCCAACACATGGCTGTCTTGAATTCAGGGAGACTTACTGGTATTTGGGGCTTGACTGCTTGGAATTGGGAAGTTCAAGAGACTGAGCACGCAGCTGGTTGAATCCGTAAACTTTTGTGCTTTCTTCTGGCATGTTTTCCTCTAAAAACTGCCCTAGATATTTATTTTCTTATGATTTTTACAACTTAAATTTTTCTGCCTGAAAAGATTGATGTTAGGCTTGTTAGTAAAATGTGCTGAAAATAACCAGGTTTATTTGTGGTTGAAATAGACAATTTTATATAGAAGCTTTTACAGAGTTGAGACGAGTTTGGGTTTAGCTCTGTCGGATGCAGAGGGAAGCCCTGGTATAACCTTGGGACCTGCACCTGTCACTCAGTGATGCGGATAGTGAAAAGGAAACACATTAAAAGCATTCAGATTCAGTTTTAATATTACATGTAGTACCTCTGCTTCCTTAGAGGGGATAGTGCCCTTGAGAGCAAACAAGGAAAGACAAGTGGATGCTACTCTCAAAGAGACAGCAGTTTCCCTGCCCATGGTACCTGCCTGCATCAGCACACTCGGAAGCAGGCAGAGCATCCACTGGAGAGCAGTGGTTCAGCACATCATCCCTGAAATCAGGAGTTGAACATGATTTAACGTAACCCTGGGAGATTTGGTACTGCTCTGAAGGGTCCCCCGTGGGACACTCCTGTAGTGCGGGGGCACGAAGCATTCCCTGAGGATTTTGCACTTCTTTTTCTTCCTCGGATACGGTCTGTCCCCCCTAGAGAGTTCCAAACTGAGAACTGCTGATGGAAGGTCTCTGTGTAAATCACAGAGTAGAAAAGATGTAGTTTTCGCTGATTTCATTTTGAGCAAGTTATTTCTTTAAACAGCTTGA
Organism: Megaceryle maxima; assembly: GCA_024605025.1. Lineage (NCBI taxonomy): Eukaryota > Metazoa > Chordata > Aves > Coraciiformes > Cerylidae > Megaceryle > Megaceryle maxima. The sequence continues at coordinate 25,435 of JANHGN010013963.1, forward strand.
AGTGGGGCCTGTTGTTTGCTGGCAGTGCATCCTCTGGAGCTGTTTCTTTTACATTAGTTGACCTGGGTATGTGCACTAACATATGTCCATGCAGTTGTGAATTAAGCTTGTTTGGTGTGTTGCCACCAGCTGTTGGTACGTTGCAGTATTACACCGTGCTCTTGGTCTCAAACAAAATAACTTGAAGTTCACATCCTATCCTGCATTAGCAGTTTGGCACGGATTTGGAAATAGAAATGTGCGTGATACATAGCTCACATGTAGCAGCTTTTCTCTTATAAAATGTAATTCATACTTGAAGTATAAAAATTAATTACCATTATTAACATGTTTCTGAATTACACAACTCTTTGTAAATGTTAACAGATGATCCAGGGAAGAAAATGCAAGACAAATCTAAATGCACTGTACTATAGTGGTACCTATAAATAGTGCAAGGTTGTTCCAGTAAGACCCTATAATATCTACATGTTAAAATTGCCATTGAGACTGTCTCTTTTAATAAGACCAGGTAATAAAGCTGTATACTCTTCCCCACAACTACTTTTACATTTCACTGCTTTCCAGAAAAATATCACAATCCATATTTAAACCTGTGTTACTTGTTAACGTTAATTTGAAATATTTTATTTTCTTTGTAGACCAAAATAGTAGATGAAGAGAAAAATGCGAACAAACAAGAATTTAACTTCGAAAAAGTAAGTTGTCAGGCCCTATCTAATCTATTTTAGCATGCAGGTATGTCTTATTTATATCCTTAGGAAAGCTACAGTGGAACCAATGGGAAACACTTCCAGAAAAGGTTCTCTCTTGTACGTAAGGATTTCCTAATAGGTAATTTTGGCTGCAGGTCATCCCCAAGTAGCAACACGCTGTTGTCAACTGCTCTGTGTGAAGAGAGCCATGTTACCCGCTCTGTGGCCTTTCTGATCTTTCAATGAAATTTTTAAGGAAGATCACTATATGTTAGCCGTGTATAGCTACATATGAGTAACCATACTGTTTAGCATAATTCTTTCAGGCCTGTGGCATTAATCTTAGATTTATGATCTTATGTGGGAGGAGAAAAAACATCTATTTTTCAAACAGCAGATGACTTTTTCCATTTGTCTATTTATTCTCATCTGTTCTTATAGGAGCATAACTAGTCCTGGCCTTCTTAGCTACTGATTTGTTTCTAGATCTATGCAAGTTGCTTTATGTGCCTGATCTCTGCTCAGGGCAGTGCTGTTATCCAGTGAAATCTGTCACTGGACATTCTGCATGGAGTTCTGGACTGCTAAGAACAGTGGGGATTTAACCACTGACTTAAAAAAGATTATGAATTCGCCACTGGTTTTGCCAGAGTTTTCTCTATAGTGTCAACTATACCTACAGGTGTAGTCAAACCACTTTACTATCTGCTCATCCTTCTCTTTCACTAGTTAAGTGCTCTGCAGCCACAGAATGAGGATACTCTGTAAACGTTGGGTGTTAGGGGTAGCACATTTTGTCGCACAAATGTAGCACATTTCACTGTGCAGCACAACTTGATTCATTTTTATATGGAGGAAAGACATGTGTTGCTTTATGTGAAATGAAGAGAACTGAAAATTGTCCACCTGACAGTCCTCACCATCCAGAGATTAGGTGGACAGTTAGCTGTTCCACAGTATAGTGCCAAACTCAGTTTTATTATATAGCACACTGGTTGCAGGTATTAGACAGGGTCTTTGGGAGTATGACTTTGTTGTGGTCTCTCAAGTGTTATTTTACAGCAAGTTGAACAAATTATGAAACGTTTACAATTCTCTTTAATGTTCTAGGCCCGTCTGGAAGTGCACAAGTTTGGAATCACTGGCTACAACAAGCAGGAACAACGCATGTGGGAGCAGGAGCGTGCTATCATGCTGGGAGCCAAGGTAATTGTCACTTGGTTTGTGCTGGGCGGTCACCCAGCTGTTACCATGCAGGAAAGCAGCAAAAAACACTGCGGGGTTTTGGTGCTACTGTTTTAAAACACAAGATCTCCTGCCTTCTCCTGCTTCATCCTTTCTTTTACATTTTCTATTCTGTCATGTCTGTTTTCTGTAGATTTGGAAAATTAGTGTGGTTGTATTACCAGACATGTTGTATAGATGAATTATGACTGGTTGGGATGGAAAACAATATTTACTAATTTTGAATCAGACCATTCAAAACTAAATTGTTGGAGGGGGACACTTGCTTTTTAAAGCTTGAGTCTCCCAGTGAGTTAAAGATGGAGACAACTTTTCAGTTTTGTTTATCAGCAGCAGTTTAAAAGGAAAAAAAAATATTTTTATGTCTTTTTTGGGGAGTGAGGAGGGATTTGAGTTTTCTTTCTAGTTCAGTGTGTATGTGGAAACCTTGTAACAGAGTATAAACATCCCTCTCTACTGTCTTCACTGAGAAAGATATCTTTTTTATGTGTCTACTTTATATCTAAGTCCCTTCCTCTCACCCAAAAGGAAATAAATAATTTGTAATTTTTCCCCACCACCACCTGAAAAATATTGTCTATGCAACTGTGTGAATATTTTTTTAACCTGTTTGAAAATTTCATCAGTGGTATCCCTCCCAATCTCTATTGCAGCCTTCCAAAAAGGAACATGTGAGCTACAAGACCTACCAAAAGAAAATGAAAGAGAAAAAATCAGCAAAGGACAATGATAAGGGAAAGGTCTGTGAGAAATTTTCTGTATAAAAAGGCAGCATGTAAGAGCTAGCCCAAGAGCCTGACAGATAACACCTCAGGCACAGGCAGAGTGCCCAAGCTTGACACCTGTTGCTCCCCATGGAATGAGTTCCTGGCTCCAGCAGGACTAAGCTCACCAGTAAAAGCTTGTTCTGTGCAATATGAAGGGCACAAGAGTTAGGCTTGTGTTGTGATGGGTTTTACTGTCACATTCTTTGAGGCTGATAGACTGATGACACAAAATCAGCAGTTGTTTTTTTTTTTTTTTCTCCTTACCTCTTAAGGGTAAAGATATTGCCTTCGGTTAAACTCAGTTGCATATTGTCTAACCACGGAGAGCCGGATCTTCAGCTGGTTTTATATCAGCACAATTACATCTAAGATCTTGCTCATTATTTAAAACAAGGGTGAGGATTCTGTTGCATCCATCATCTAGCATGGCCCATCTGGCTCCAAGCCTACTCTCTGTCTCCCCATGGAGTCTTCTCATGTAGGTGGGAGCAGGCTGCAGGGTGGGTACTTGCTCTATCAGCCTGTTTCCTGCCGCCCTCTTTCCCAGGGGACCTACTTCTCCTGCATCCACTGCATGACCAGACACCGTTGAACCCTGTTATTTGACAAGTACTCTCAGTCAGGCACACCCACCTGGTAGGAAGTCCATCTTTTGATCTAAAGATCTGTCACATGCCCAAGAAGCAAGCCTCTGTGTGGCTGGAGTTGTGCCTCCTCACGTGGCAGGGGTAGTGTATTGGACACGAGAAGGCTGTGCTTTCCTGAAGGTGTCAGGAATGGCTCTGGGCACTCCTAACAGTGCCTTCGTAACATGTTGCATCACTTGGCCTGTCAAGAGGTTTCCCAACGTGCTTTAAGTACCTGCTGTTCTGTGAAGCAAATACTACTACATGTTTTGTGTGCAAACATTTTTTTAGCCAAGATGCTCTGTTCCTTTTCCATTCAAATACATATATTTAAAAACAGGAATATAAAGATGATTCTCTTAAGAAGAAGAAGAAAGAACAGAAGGAGAGGTGAGCCATTTTTAACATGATTAAAATGAATGTGCTTTTGTATAGCTTCCCCAGTGTATTTCCCCTGGGTAACTATGTGCAGTCTTATGCCAGAAGTCATGTAGATCACAGTGGAAGGAATTTCTCCAACTGCAGATGATGTCAGTTACAAAATGTTGATGTTGCTCTGTATCTAGCATTTTCAGAGGCTGTAGTTAAACAGCTAAAAAAAAAAAAAAAAAGTCAGTTCTGCCCCGACATGTCTAAGACTGCAGCTGAAGGCGACATGGATGGAAATCCCTGTGTGCAGACCCAGGATATACTCAGACCTTTTGCCCTAAGAAATAATTTCTGCAAAACACAAGCTACAGTACACAGAGGCTTGAAAGATGAACTGGCATTCCTAATCATAGCATAGGAGGTTCACTGAAATTTACTTTTTATCTTCTTTCTCTATCCAAAAGTCTGTGTCTCTAAACTTTTAAACGTAAATCATTCTGTAATGTACTGCAAATTTTGAATGGCTATGCAGTTAATGAATGTTCTGGGGCTGTTACCTGCTATGATTTTATATTGCATAACACCAAACATTGATTGCATAAATAGGTGACATATTAAGTGTTTTTGTGAGTTTCTGTTGTTTTTCTTATTACTTTTTCTTTTTTTTTCCTATTTCAGCAAGGCCAAACGGAAGAAATCAGTTCCTAGCATTTGGCCTGCAGGACAAGTTGGAAAATTCAGAGATGGGACCTTGATTCTGCAAAGCTATGATATAAAGAAAATTAAATCATCTAAAGTTATCAAATGAACTCACGATACAGAGTGAAACGGACAACATGTGAATTCTATCTTACACACTACTACCAACACAGACTTAGGGAGCCTCTCCCCTTCCCATCGTATCCAAATTTTTTATACCTTATTTGTTGTTAACAGGATGTTCTGTATTCTGTTCTGCTTTGGGAAGAATATGAGAATTTACCATTTTATAAATAAATGTAAGACTTTTATTAACAATGTTACACAGGCTATTTTTATTAGTCAGTATGTGCTACAGAAAGCATTTCACGTTCTAGGATCAGCTCAATGGCTTTAAGTAGAATATTAATTTAATCCATTAATGGATTAAAATATATGTCTTTGCTTTCATCTGGAAGGAATATGGAAAAAGCAGTGTCTTACTTGCTCTGAACCTGAAGTTGGTATTCTCACTTACCGGGCATACATCTGTTTCTTTATCTTGATAAAGTTAGTAGATATTTGAACTGCACAACGGTTTTCCTGTTAAGAAAAACCTCTTAAGGTTTCAAAATCACCTGCTTTGGAATGAAAATAAGATTTTTCTGAAGTTTTGTCCTAGGTAAGAGTTAGAGATTCAACTTGCATATCTCTGCAGAGATCTCCAAGTAAGCACTGTTTCAAATGGTGTTTTGGTGGCTTGGTTGGTTTGTTTCTAAAAACAAAACCATGTAAAACCTAGCCAAATGAGGTGCAGACACTCAATAGCAATTGGTTGTTCATGGTTACCTCATGTTTGGTTTGATCAGTGTTTCCATGCCTCACAAGGCTTTTCTGTGATGTCTGTGTCAAAATTTAAGTTTTAGTGTTACTTGGATTTCAGGACTTTTGTGTTTCTGAAAACAGTTTTGTCCTCTGTAGCTAAACTTGTTTGTTTGTTTGTTTTCAAAGTTGTGTTTCCATTAGAAATGGCAGTGGTTAGTAACCTGCCAAATTGTCCTCTCCATTCTACCTCAAGCTAAAGAAGCTCAACTATTTTAGGAGTCAAAAATAAGGTTAACTCTTAAATGACATAGGAAAAAAAAAAATCATGCTGTGCTGTTTATATGTAAGGTTATGTGGAGTTTGTTTGAACAGTTCTGGCAGTGAAACAGGCTTATAGGAGAAGGAAAATAGCCCTTACAGCAGAACCTTCTAGTTGTATTGGTGAAATTCAGCATACCCCTGTGGGCTGGGGGAGCACAATACACTTCCTGGCTGCCACCTGGGAGCCTGAGTAAGGTGACCCTGAGCAAACAGTGAGGACTGTGTCAGCTTGCAGCTAAGAAGTGAGCACAGCAGCGTAGTCCTCTTGCCAAAGAGCAGCATTGGAGACTGTCCCCTTCACAGAATAGGAAAGTATTCTGTGGTAGGAAGAGCCACACCACGGAAAAGGATGCTTTCTGGCAATCTCATTCCACCACACCTCCCCAGCTTTCAGGTCCTGTTTTCAGGACCTCTTTCAGGTCCTGGAGAAGTGCTCTGCCACCAAAGAGAGAACCTAAGAGGAGGGAGAGGACCTGGAGGGAACGAGAGCTGGGTAAAAAGCAAGGAGTGAGTGTTTCTGGAGCTATCTGGGAAGAGGAAGGGTGTGCAGAGTTGTGTTGCTAAATAATGTTATCACATGTCATAATTGCATAATTCTATTTCTTATTTAGTATTGGCTACAGATTCAAACTGGAATTAACAATCCTGTCCGGTTACAGACAAATACAAATCACAATTATGTGTGAAGGTGTAATTACTGAGCAGAACTGAGTACAGAGCATCAAGACTTGCTGAGGCAACAGGTGGACATAGGATGTTGTAGGATAACCTGTATTTTTAAATTCTTGGTTAATCCTTGAGCTCAGTTTTTCACTGCTCACTTCTAGGTAAAGTTTTGTCTGGCTTCAGGTATAATGTGTTGCAAGAGCTTATGTCCCCAGTCAGCTTTGGTAATGTAAAGGGTTCACTTTCACCTTCACAGCTCCCAAAAACTATTTAGGAGTGAAACTTGGTCACAATGGAGTGTCCAGTTTTTGCAGTCCTGGTCTCAAGCTTGTAAGCTCTGTTAAAGAGTTTTTTAAAAATGCAGTTCTTAAATAAAAAGTTGAAAACTGAAATGCCTGGTTGACAGGGGAACTTGAAAGCCTGGCGGGGGGGGGGGGGGGGGGGGGGGGTGGGTTGGGGGAAAGAAAAACACAGCAGAAAAGAAGAAAAGCAATTTTTTTATTTACTACTATGATATATTGTGGGTGGTTTGCGGGAGGGAAG
>JANHGN010013964.1:0-27464 GCA_024605025.1 Megaceryle maxima
CACCCACCAAAAAATACCCAACACAAAAAGACCGCCGAATAACAAAAAACACTCAAAAAAAAAAAAAAAAAAAAAAAAAAAAAAAAAAAGAAAAAAAAAAAAAAAAAAAAAAAGTATGGTAAAAAATCTGTTTTGCCTAACAAATGCTTTCTAAAAACTAGGATGTACTTTAATGCTATGGAGCAGGAACTGGTTTTCCCAGCAGCAGAGAGGGAGTCTTTTTGCACATCCATAATAAAGAAATTATAAACACTTTTTTCCTTTAAAAAATGTTTGGTTTGTGTTTTCCCCTTAGAGCACACATCACTGGTGAGAACGAGTGTGGCTCCAAAAATGATTATGCTCACTCGAAACATATTTAGCAATGTGACTGCTCTAGTTGAGTTTCTGTGCTCTCCTGCATGCATCTTTTATCAGTGCTTTAGAAAAATTTCACTTTTTGGTCAAAAGTTACATGGTTGTTCTGCAGTCCAATCTTATGTCTACTAGTGTTGGAGGAAACTTTCCTGATGCTTTTCATGGGATGTGGATAAGGCTCTGACTTATTAGGCTGGAAGCCATATTCAGAGTAGCTTTGCTTAGCATATCTGAATTGTTTAGGCTTACTGCTTTGTGGAGTGGATGGCTGAAAGGCTAGCGAAGGAGACAGTGATGGATACAGTCAGAATGAATTAAGTGGCTTTTATTTAAAAATAGTCCATATTTTTTCAAACTTCTACCTGTTTTGGCCCTTTTCAATTCCTAGTGCTCTTATTTTTCCAGTTCTCTTTGAATGAAACTTTGAGGCATTCTAGTAAAGCAAACCTTTTCTGTGTGGTTGCACTGGTGTTGAAGGCAGAGGGGTCAACACGACTATATTGGTCCAGACTTCAGAGTGAGCTGCTGTAAAACTCCACCCTAAATAAGCAGTTTTATCTTCTTGTTTCCAGAGAGATAACATGGGGTCTTCTGTGAGTGTTTCCCCTAACTCCTCTCCCATGCAGATACCCAAAGTCCCACATTCACCTTTGATGCTGCTCTACGTGTGGGTTCCTCCCAGCACGCAAGAGACAGCTCAGCAACTGCCTGGGCACCTTACCTTGAGGGACAGACAAAAGCCAAGCCACTTCTTCACTGCTACGTTTCCAATGGCCTCCCGCAATTCCCCCGCTATTCTCTTAAGCATAAAGAGGTTATTGTGTCACCCCCCAGGAACCCATGACTGCTGCTGACAACCAAAGCGTGACGCACGACGGGACGCGCCCCACACAAGTAGGCTTTGTACCCGGGGCGGGTACAGTAAAGTGGACACGTTCAACTGTGGCCTCGCAGTGTGACTTCTCCCACCCCAGCCAGGGCTGCTCCATGTACTCTGACCCAAATGCTAATCGACCTTCCTAAACCCACAGTGAAAACACAGACAAAAGCTCCCCTGGCACCTCCCCAAGCCACGCAGTGCCCCGGCCTGAGGCTCCTTGGAAGCTACATCAGCTTGCTACTACTCTTTTGTGCCACTGTAAAGCAACTGCAAATACAGTGCTGGTCAGGAACATGCACAAAATGATGCGTTATGTGCACATGCACCCTCTCCCCCCACACGGGGAGTAAGACAGTAATTCAGAGTGATGTTACCTTTCACCCAGCCCAATGTGGTGCTGGGGATCTTAAGGGGTATGAGGAGAGAGAAGGGTGACTTGGTGAACTGGAAATGGTAACCCCTTCCACAGCTTGGGAAACATGTCGTGGACAGTTCATGGCAAGGAAGGGTATTTAAGAGACATGGTGCATGCTGCGCTACTTACTCTGCTTCACAGATGGCCCACTGGAGCCAAAAATCAAAACCACTTCCTGCTTGTTTGTTCAAATTGTCAAAATCTTTGACTGAATGAATGTCAAGCAGTATCTTGAAGACACTACTTCATAGGAGGAGAGACAATTCAGTGATCACCAGGCTCCTCCATTTCACTGCTCTTTCCAGATATGGAAAATCCTCCTCACCGGTCTCCTGGCCGTCACGTGGCAGGGTGGGCAATGCCAGCACATTACAGGCACAGGCATAAGCGACTTGCATTTTCTTCTACAAGCCTGTTGCCATTTGGGTGCTCAGACCTATCTCCATTCTCATCAGTATTTTGAATTCTTCCTGAAGGGTTAAATAAGTTTTTCTGTTAAATAAACAGGCAGCATAAATAAACCCCATTATTTATGCATGTACTTTGTTAATGCTTTTCAGTGAGAAAAGTCACTCTTCTATTACTCTGGTCTGCTCTCATCTGGGAGAAGCAGGATTTCTCAAGTCTCCTGTTTGGATTGAGTTAGAAATACCCAATTTAATCGAAGTATGTTAAATGCCCTATATACTAAAGAGTTTGACAAGCCACTTTTCAGTAGTTACATTTGAGTGTAGAGAATAGAACTCAGATTTTATAATTTTGGAGGCTTACAATTAAGAATTAAACAATGTAATAAAATATAAAGCAGCAATCAAACAGTCAGCCAAGTCAACTAAAACAGGCTTACACATGAGAAAAGCAGAGAATTTGAAAAACACTGTCAGTTTTATTTGGGTTTTTTACGTTAGATTTTGAAAGTTATGTTAGTAATGACGGAGCTTAAAACAGAACAATGTAAATAGACTGTAACTTTAAACTTTGCTATGGTCTTTTCACTTAAGCACACAAAAATGCATGCATATAGGCTGGAGTTCATAACCAGCCTGCCCACACCTCTCCCCAAAGAAAAGAACCAAAACTGAAACCACATGCTCAGTTTGATTATTCAACAGAGCAGCTCAAAGGTGCAACTGGCACGTTTTTCTGCACGCCATGTGAAACCCAGATGAATGCTGGGCCCTGACAGCCAGACACAATTCCCATGCTCTCCAAAGCTGAGCTGCAATTTGTGAATCATATGCTGTCACATGCGTGAAATCTTACACGGCAGCATCAGGTGGAGAACGAGAACTCTTTCTGAACTCCTTCACATTACAGTGATAGCGAGGGAACGACCGTCACTGCCTATGCATTAGAAACAGCTTTTGGACATTTCTGTTTTTCATCTATATTTAATAAAAAAATAACTTCCAGTTGAGATCTTCCAAAAGCATGTGTTTTCTCTGATGTCTCACAGGTAGGAGGGATGTAAAAGTAAGTATTTTGTCACTTTCACATGTTGTGTGATATACGAAATACCTGCACAATCATCTAGAATTTGGTAACAGAAGGCTTTAGGGAAAGAACTGTATTTTCTGTTGGATTCCCTAGTAACAAACATATTGGCAATATCTAGTGAAGGTTAAATTTATACTGGATCATAGCTGTGTACCCTGTATACAAGCTTTAAGAAATTACTTCCATACCCTGGTGAAGCAATTAACCGTTAGTACAGCTGTAGGGCTAGAGAAAGTGAGGAAACAGCAATATGCACTGGTTGGAAAGCAGCAGTTCTTTTTTTGTTGTTTGTTTCAGACAGCCTTATTAGACATTTACCTGGCTCTACAGCTTGTAGGTACAGCTTAGGAGAGAGCACAAAGACTCTGGAAATGCTGCAGCTAAACAGCAACCTTCTTAGCACCCTGTGCAGTGCAAAGCTTCCCTGGCACCCGATTAGGAAAACACTGCTGGGGATTCACAGGAACGGTGTTGGGGTCAGGAGAAAGCATTAAACCTTCGCATGTAACTTTTCATGTGACCAGGCTGATGGTCCAGTGACTGTGGGGTCCACTGGCAGGCAGTGGCTTGTGGAGACCTGAGAATTATTATATGGGATTGGGAGAGAATGCCAGCAATGCACGGAGGGCTTGGGGGGAGGATGAAAGGCAAACGCCACTCAACTGAATGGATTCAGAAATATGCGTGCGATTTGTGAATTACTTCTTTCCTTTTGCTGAACCTGAACACGAGTTTCTACAGCCATCAGTGAAAGCTTGATGATACTGTCCCATGGCTGAGAAGGCCTGTGATGACCCCCTCAGCTCTGCCAGCCCACCTACCACTGCACAGGCCACGCAGCCATTCCAGGTGAAAGATGCCACCAGCAGCAAGAAGACGACTGTTTTGGCATGCCATACACAAAGCTCCTTGCCAAGGCACCAGCAAGCCTCCTAAACGCAGCTGCCCTCAGGAGGAGTGCGGGGTGCAGCTCTTCTGAATGCGGCAGCTCCCACTGGTGGTGGCAATGCTGTGGGGCCGTGGCACACCCACAGCTGAGTGCAAGAGGGAAAAAGGAAGGGTTGCTGATTCAGCGATCTGGACTGAGCAGCACCAGAACAGCCTGCTGGCTGGAGGCCAGAGCTCAGGCAGTGCCACCTCCATCGTTACCATGGTGGCTGGGGCTCACCTGTCTGGTGGCTGGTCTCCCAAGGTGGCTGCTGCAGTGAGACAGGGGTGTAGGCACATGCTTCTAAAGCACACGTAGCAAGAATAACTTGCTGCCTCCCCACGGCGTGTAATTTTGGAAGGATGGGAGCAGGGCATTTACCATCTAGAAATGGTATCCCTGCAGCTCCTTCCTTGGCACGGCAGCACCATCTTTTATTACCCTTTGGGGCTATGGCTGCAAACAAAAAATGCTTTCATTTCACTTTGGCGGCAGCTCAGGTTGTGTGTGCTCTGGCTGCTTCCTTAATTACAGTGGTTGTTGACAACTTCTTCTGATAGAGACCCTCTCTTTGAGCAGTCCTTGCATTCCCCCACTTTTTTTTTTTTTCAGTCTGAACACATAACAAACTGGGACAACGTTCTGTAAAAATAAGCTCACTGTAATGCAGTGATTCCCGCACCACAGTTATGCTGTGTTTCTCTCTTGTCCTCTCAGTTTGTGCTGCTGCTGTTTATTTCCTCTTTCTGGCTATAAGACGTTTTATTTATTAGTGCTGGATTTCCTGTTGCCTGCAGCTGCCTATACTTTACTCTCAGCCCACTTTGCTGTTTGAGTCAGCCTGTAGGTTTGTTAGCCCACTGACTGAGATGCTCTCAGCAAGTTTTGTCGCTGGTTTTATTAAGCGACACTTGACAAAGTGGAGGCTTCACATAGCAGCACAAACCAAAAGCTGAAACGGGGAGCCCTCACAGGCATAGGAGAGGGCCCCTTTTTATGACTTACTGATACAGATATTATGCTTTCTCAGACGGCAGAAACACCTCGTTTTGCTTGCACGCACTGCACTACAGGGAGGAAGTCAGCTCTTCAAACTGTACATGGTCTGCAGGTCTGACGGACGAGGGGTTAAAGGTTTGCAATTATTTATTTTTCAGACTGTGGGCCATATTGTGGTAGCAACGTCATGCAGACTTTCCACACGTGAGGTCCATGAATGACTTCCCTGACCTTCTATGGACATTCAACACCCTCGTAGTAAACACAAAGATTGCTTACACGGAAAGTGAGATCATGAAGGGGAAAAAAATGTTTTACTGCTTTAAATGTGATTTCTCTGCTGGAAGGAAGGAGGAGACACAAGCTTTTAACATTCTTGTATATTACCAGCAAGGCCAGTTGGAAAAGCTCACGCATCTACACTGGGGAGAAGTGCTTCATCTAATTCTCTGATGTCCGATATTGATTTGGTACTATTTCAAGTGGCAAAGAATAAGGTTGAAACAGCACCTAATGGCAATATTCTCTTTTATGTTTTACATGTGAGGGGCTGCCCAAATTTTATCACCTTTTCTTTCTCCTTAGTGGGGATTTTGGGCCTGAAAAATGAGTAATGAGACTTAAGGGTGAACCCAAGACATGGAGGCAGCTGCAGCTTGTTTTACTGTGATGCAGCCATAGCCCTGTCAGGATGTGATCATTTCAGCTGCTATTCACGGTGGGCAGTTGCTGGCGCAGAAGCACTGCAGGTGCAGCACCATTAGACACTTTTTCCTTTGTGTCAGATGTTCGAGAGCTGCCCAGGAACATTAAATAGGGAACGGTCTTCTGACATCTTCCAGGTAAGATGGAAATGGGAGATCCTGAGCATTTGAATTATGAAAGATCCCAGTGTGCTACCTGCAAACCAGTGTTTTAACCCCAGCATCCTGGCCAAATTCCAGCTCTGCTAATTACATCCTGCCTATGTGAAAATTCCCTTGCGTTTGTACACCGCTTTTTCCCCCTGCTTGTTCTCAGCAGCTGTGTGGAGTTGCCAGGCACAGTGAAGCGCTTGCCATGTTCCACCTCAGGCCTGGCTGCCTTTCAGTGGGGAATGAAATGAGCACTGTGCACAGCGTTTGCAGTGAACCTGGATTCTCTGCAGGGAATGGTGCTACAGAAGAAGTGTTCCCAGGGACCAGCCCTGGGGCCTTGTCATAGAAGGTAACAGCATGAAGAGGCAAAAGGCACCAGTGCTGGGGTATACTGCAGGGGTACACCGCAGGGTCACAGGACAGACAGGAGGAGGCTGCTGCACTGTGATCTGATTTTTCTTCCAGCGTCTCTCACCTGCAAGGGCTGGAATAGCTGGTACACACTGATCTGGTTTTGGGGGCTGACTGACTTCAGGTTTGTTTGCACAGTGGGAGAAGCTCTCGGTCCTGCTAACACCAGCTATTGTCAATACATTTCCAGCTTTTGCACATCTGTATATAGATGGGTGTGGACAAGGGAAGCTAAGGGAAAAGAAATAATTAAAACCCTTTAAATCTACATATTTGTTTCATTCTCTTCCACTTCATGACTCATGTCCACATTGCTTTTTGCTCAGCCCTGCTGGGAACAGCTCTCTTGAACTGACCGTTAATCTCCTGACTCATACCACTGGAGAGGAACTGGCTGATGGATTCTCTCTCTCTTCTGAACAGGTGAAAGAGATGGCTGCAGAAATAGTTATAGGATTCTGATAATAAGAAGTAGTAAGAAATGCAGGTCAAATACAGAAGGATAATGAAATCACATATATTCAATACAGGAGTGTCTTACTGGCTCATCTGTCCAATTTTCTTGACAGCCAAGTTCTCTTTTCGATTATGGCATTTCTACCACAGTCCTGCCTGAATGTTATATGGAAGCACATACAAAAACGTTTGAGGTTGTTCCCGATAGTACACCAACTCCGTTGGCAGTAGTGGAGCAGAGCATGCCCAAGGCAGACAAAGCAGTGACTTTCCTCACTTTTTTTTTTCAGCATCTTCATCCCACGGGAGGGGAGCTGTGAGTAGTCTCTCTGTTCCAAGGGGGAAAAAACAAGGTTATCTCAAGGTGTGATACCGGTGTGTTTTCACTATATCCCAGAAGGGGAAGTACAGCAAGCCTTGAAAAGGGAGGGAATGTGTTGTCTGTGGTGTAAGGTAGAAAGCTGGAATTCAAAGACCCAAGTGCTCTTGCGGTGCTGCGCATGTGACTTCAGGCAAGGCACAACTTTTTAAAGTCTCATTAGCCTGTCTTTAAACTGCATTCATTACTTGCTTCATGGGGTTGAGAAGAAGGGGATTAGGCTTTAATTCATTAATGTTTGTAAAACATTTTAGAACTTGGAAGGAAATTTCCCAGGTAGTGCAGAGAGCATTAAAAAGCTTATTTCTCTCTCCAACTGCAAATGGTCCTGCAATATGAGACACACGAGCAAAATAGTGCTTGCATTTCAGTGTTTATAATAATTAAAAAGCTATCCTCCAGTTTCCCCTCCCTATGCTTTCATGTTCTTTAAAAAGGGAGAGGTAGCAATGAGACATTTTAGTCTAAACAGAGTGCAATTGCTCCCTGGAGATTCAAATGCATCTCAGTGGAATTTTCCTTGCCTTCAGTCTTTTGTGCTTCTGAAAAGTCCTAGAACCAGGCATGTGACTGTAAGAGCAAAAACCACTTCTGTGTCTGAGTGCTCTACCAAATATTTACAAGATAGCCAGATAAAATGGCTACAAGCAAGTTCAGCAGGGTTTGACTGAACGGCCAGTAGTGCAGCACTGTAAAGAAGAAAATCTAAACTTCAGTTAAAGCAAAATTCAAATTAAATTTTACAAAGGTCTCTTTAAAGCACAAAACTGGTAACACTGAGGCTGGAGAATTGCTCTTCCCAAGGTGAAACATATTAGCTTATAAAAGTAGCATTATGAAGTAGAGTAGCTTCCTTGTTAAAGCAGAGGCCAAAGCTGTGTGAGTGGGCATGTAAGCAGCTGCAGAGTAGCCTTCACCATACCATCCTGTTTGGTGTCTGGGACATCAGCTTCCACACCCCATCAGCTTCTCAGTCTTTTGCACAGCCACAGTAAAGTGTGCAGTACTTTTTAACAGGGGCCATGTGCTCCCCGGGAATTTTCTCATCATTCAAAGACTTCCTAGCAAACAACAGCCAGCAACCCGCTCGCCTCACTACCACACAGGCCCCACTGCAGCTGATTTACTTGCTGGGTTACCAGACACTTTGTCAGTACTCCAGACCTCTGCTGTTTCTGTACAAGCTGCTCTGCTTTTCAAGAGGTTGCTGAGGAAGGCTTTCCCCGTGACTGCCGAGACAGAACCAGCCTCTCGGGCCAGTGGTGCCTGCGTATCGGCAGTCAGCACTAACTGAACCCATGGCTTTCCCTTAGGGCTGTGAGGCTTGAGAACAAGGAGCAACCCAATCCTGATCACAGTGCAGCCAGCAATGCCTTCAGCAGCCTTAACCAAGTCATCTATTCTCTAAGTCCAGAAGATGAGTAAATAGTTCTGTGGTTTGCAGACACGTTGTGAATACTTTTGAAGCGCTTTGAAGATAGAGGAATTGAAGCAGCTGTAACACACACCAATCTTCTCACCTTTTAGATTGCTACCTGTTCTTCTTCTGTTCTGAACTGTCAGAGCACAGCTACTAGTAAATACTGCTGTCACATCATCTCTGATGATTTTTGAGTGAGTTACAGGAATAAGAGCTCACTGAACTATTGCTTCTTAATCAAGCCATTAAGTGGGTTTACAATTTCTTGCAAAAAACAGAAGCAAAAAATTAACTATGTTATGGGCTGTGGACACCAAGCACTCTTGTGCATTTGACTCTTGGTTCCTCCAGACTGATGAGAGGACAGTGTGAATTAGGAAGGCACATGCTTCTTCAGTAGCATTTATGTTGTTCAGAGGCTTTTAGTACTATGTCACTTAAATTAACCTGAACAAAATACAACATTTACCTATGTTCAGTTAAGTACGGCCCCACATGTCCAGAGAGCAGCACTTGGTTTTAATGTTAGTCTTTAAAGAGACAAAAGAAAAAGAATGCTCACTATCCGCTGCATCGGATTTTTGAAAATCAGTGTTGTCATTCATTCATTTCTTAGTGGAGGTTTCATTTGTCCTTTCTATAGATTGGATGTATTGCTTGGAGTTTTGCTAGTAGCACTGGGTAAGGCTGTATCAAGTAAAGTATCTTTCAAGTGCTCCTCACTCGTATGGTCTGCAGGGCAGGATTGGTTCCTTCCCAGGTTAAATTTATTTGATCCTTTACATCTGAAACACACAATAAAGACAGACACCTCAATGCCAATGTGTCAGAATGAGATCACAAAGTTAGCATTTCCTCCAGTAAGCAACCACTTGGAAACCCAAGAAACCCATTTAATCCACAAATAAAAATCAAAGTAATTCATTCAGTATGAACTAATTTCACAGACATGCTGAAAATGGGTTGACTTATATGCAACAATCATCTTTCTGCTGCTTGCCTGGCTGTCCTAGTTATCAGTGCCCTGGTTCTTCTCATTCTGGCTGGTAAAGTTCCTGATGCCACTCTCGTGCTCGTGCTCCTAAGCCAAACCTTAGGCTACTCCAAGTGCCTCTACCATCCTTGGCCAAAGCAATCCAAAGGCCAGCATATACTTGCTGAGGACCTTTGCATCACCCTAATTTTCCACTAGAACTGCTTTTTTTGTAGCTAGAGCCTATGAACAGAAAATGGGATGAGCAACAGGAATGACATTCTCCACCACTGCTTATTTTCTAAAGTTCAAACACATTTCCTAGAGTTAATCAGAGCACAGTTTATACCCATATATTTCCAACTATTAGCAAATTGCCTTGGATTTAGAGAAAATATTATAGCTCCACTCTATATTCTTTACTAATACCTAGGCTGAGAGCAGAACTTGCTTCCTAACCAGTATGAGCTGCTCTTTGTAGTCTTAGTCCTATGTCAGTACCAGGCTGTAAAGTGCTTTGGGATTAAGTTTTCTATGTAAATACAGGTTATTATATTACTGTGATTAGACACCTTATGTAGAAAATGGACCATTGTTTGTGAGAGGAGATATTAAAAAACAAAATGAAAGCCTTCATGGTTGACCTGCAAGCTGATGAAAAGAATACAAACTGAAGAAACACATACAGTCATCAGGACCAAAATACCCAAGGTACTAATGAATCACTGGTCAGATCATGTCATGTCCTCATGCTTGCTGCTATTAGCTGCTTTTAAAGGTGTCCCAGGACTATTCAAATATGTAATTCTCCTCTTCTGATCTCTACAGCTGACCCATTGAGGCAAGCTCCCTGGTAGCACAGGGAAGCCTCAGATACTTGAAGGATTCTGCAGAACAACCAGTTCATACCTGGGCTGATTTCTATTGTTCTGTATCAAAGCTTTGAAGAAGGTCAATAAAGTTGAAAGGAAGAGGGTGAAAGGCAAGGTATTCCACTGCAACAGGCCATGATATATGAATATTGACAGAGGTGATATTGTAGAAGAAACACAAGGCTTACACAGGTTGTCAAGGAGAAGCTGTGTCTCAGTTTTCCTCCGTTTCTCTAGCAGTTTCTTAACTATATGAAAAGCAACGATACTAGAAAGGGGTTGCTCATATAGTTGTCCTGGTATAACTGTACTGACAGTGATGATAACTCTAATGCAGGTAGAAAAAAACCCCACTTGTGCCAGTACACCTTTGATGAATTCCTCAAAGGAAATACACTATACTGGCAAAAGCACCTTTAAGACTGTTTAAAACAGCGTTGGTATTTACCACAAGGCATCTACAGCAGTGTTTAAATTTATATCCCTACCTAACTACATTTAATTTTAATGCAGAGCTGGCTTGACAGCCCAGAAAATGTACAGAAAATTCTTCTGTGAATTTATTGGGAGAGCCTAAAGAATCGGTGCAGTTTGTCTATACTCTGCTTTTGGGAGAGAGCTGGCAGCAAGAGTACCTGAGAATGTATCATACAGGTGTGGGCTCCCCAGTTCAAGAGATAAAGGGAACTACTGAGAAGAGTCCAACGGATGGCTATAAAGATTATGAGAGGACTGGAACATCTCTCTTATAAGGAAAGATTGAGAGACCTGGAGCCGTTTAACTTGTAGAACAGAAGACTGAGGGGGGATCTGATCAATCCTTATCAATATCTAGGAGGCAGGTGTCAAGAGGATGAGGCCAGACTCTTTCAGTGGTGCCCAGTGAGAGGGCAAGAGGCAATGGGCACAAACTGGAACACAAGAAGTTCCACCTAAACATAAAGAAAAACTTTACTGTGAGGGTGACGGAGCCCTGGAACAGGCTGCCCAGAGAGATTGTGGAGTCGCCTTCTCTGGAGACTTTCAACACCTGCCTGGACACATTCCTGTGCTGTAGATGAACCTGCTTTGTCAGGGGGGTTGGACTAGAATGATCTTTTCCAACTCCTACCATTCTGTGATTCTGTGCTTCGGTCAACTTGTTTCAATAGAAACCTAGGAAAGGGTGAGTACATTCTTTCCAAAGAAACAACTCTTAGCAAACCTTTTGTAACTTTATTCAACCAACCATCCAACCAACCCACTCAACACCCCAAACCCCAAAAGTCCACTCCATCAGCAAGGGAATAGAAAACACTGTCTGTCTTCAGGAAAAATTTAGGCATTCCATAGTCATGATGTATTAGGCTTATAAACATTGTTATTCTTAGTGCATCAAAGATAATGCAAAAGATTTTTGTAGTGTCACACTAGGTGACTACATTTTTGAGCTGGAGATAACCCAGTAGACACGCATTTTCAAAATGCAATCTCTTTTCCCCCATACTTGTTTGTTTCTGTTAAACCATGATGTTTAGAAAAAATCACAGGGATTCTGGAAGTCTAATAACCCTGCTTTTTGAACAATGTCACTTAGGAATTCCTGGCCTTCTGAGTCTCAGATTTTGTAAAGCAGCTGGCCATAGTTTTCAGCCCCAGGATACTATAGATTTTTTCTGGTTTTCAGTAAGGTCCATTTTCTACCAAACAGGGTATGTATAGGAAGCTTAGTTGCAGGTTTAACTTAAAAATGATACCATCCATAATGAAAAATGATACAGCTTAACATAGCTCTTTAGCACTGTTTTTCTAGAATAACTGCTACTTACTAATAGGTATTGAACATTTCCCACTGATTTTGTGTAGAACAGCATTATCCCATTGCATCCTTACCTGAAGTAGGCTGATACTACATAAAACTGCTTAAATTTCTAACAGGCCCTAACTCAGTATTTTTTTATTTTCTCTGAGTGATTCAACTGGTGAAACTGGCATAAATTATTATAAGCAAACATATGGAACCCTTTCATGGGGCTAGAAGCCATCGTAAAGTTATTTGTAGTGTATGTATGCAAATCAACTTCAGTTTGAGATATTCTGGCAGAAGTTTGAGGGGGATTTCCCCACTTTATGTAATCTCTTGCTGCTTGTTAGCTTCCTCTATTCACATATCCAGGAGGCATAAGAATGACACTGCTGGTAATTTCTCAAGTTCAATCTGAAAGCAAAGACAATGTGCTCAGTGACCAACAGCAGTCTTGCAGCTTTCAGTAAATCATCTGGCTTGATGGTACCTGGAATAAAGGAGGCCTGAAGGAGAACTGGGGGGAATAACTCGGGTTGGTCAGGTCTTCACTTACTGGCATACTTTGAAAGCGGTCGGCAGCCAGGAAGATCTATGTGCTACCCCTCAGACAGAACTCTGGCCTACCCAGAACTCTAACTGTACATTTCCTGATTCATGCAGAGTGCTGCACCTCATACTTGATGAGTGCTGTCGGTGCAGCATCCTATCAGTGTAGGGCAGCTACGAGATCCCTGCAGATCGGACTGCAAGCACATGGCTGTGGCTGCCTTCCCTGGCCAATCCCATGGGGTACTGAGGAACAAAACTCTTCTTACCATGTGCTCCGGCAGATTTAGTCCCAGTAAAGCTATTCACTGAAGTAACAGGCAGAAGCTTTAAGGCAAGTAGGAGAAAAGCCCTGCCTGCTAGCAGCCTATAGAGACCTCTATGCTGCTAAGGCCAGACTGCTTCTGATACTCAGGTGAGCCTGTTCAGTGCTAGGCTGGTTATCGCTCTCTACCCTGTGCATCTTGCTGTGGTGTTACTGTTCCAAATGGGAAGATTTATAATTCATCAACTATCAAGATTCTGGGAAACATGCTTACCAAAAACCCCAGCTAAGGGAAATATGACAGGTGAAGTAAGCATGGTGGCACTGAGGAGGAAGGAAATCTCTCTGCAGTGCGCTGATAAGACTGTGCTTGATATACTGCGCTCAATCTGGACAATCCACAACTGGGAAAACACAGCCTAGCTGAAGGAAATTCAGCTCAGAGGCCCTAAGGGACTGAATCGGTCTGTTAAAATGCTTTGTTGGTTTTATTTATCACTACTTAATTAGGATGCATAACCAACACATTAGAAAGATAGCAACTGTTACATATTCAACAAGCTGACCTTTCAGTTACAATATGACAATTCTGAATAAAGTTTATGGAAAGCTTGTCCTTCCTGGGGTACTCCAACAAAGCCAAAGGGAATTGTACCGAACTGAAAAAGAGAGTAAAAAAGAAGTAGAGCACTATTGTGGAGACCTGGTTAAAAATCCAGGTCTTGCCATGAGTTCATTGAATGATCCTGGGCAAGTTGTTTCCTGTCCTGTGCTTCAGTTCTTCCCATCTGTAAAAAGACTACAACAACGTTGACTTTCCTTGTATATCACTGAGATAAACGTCTAGAAAAGCAGTAGTACATTATTAACTACTTATTATTTTTGAGGAAGAAAAAGCAAAGCGAAGAAGCCATCAATCTTTCAGGGTTTTCTTTATCCTCATAAAACATACAAAAGATAACGTAAGGTGAATTTCACACAACAGAAACTTATGGTGAGCCACCTTTAAGAAGAAATAGCGGGTGTGTGATTAAAAGAAAGTTAAAAGTTAAAAACAGGCAGACACTCAGGAAAATGTTCCAGATGGTGAAACAAGTTAGGCTGCAGAGCAGGCTCCCACAGGAAGCGGTGAAACCCCCATTGTTTGAGACATTTGAAACTGAATTCTTCAAAGTGCTGGTGTACATAATACAAGGAACCGTTCTGTGCTGCCTAGAAAAGCAGTGGCACTGGAACAACCTGCGAGAGCTACACTGACCGTTTCTACAATTTTAAGAGGATTCTTGCTGGTCTGACTAAGCAGATCCGTAGACTCTCTTTTCATCAGTATAGTGTCTGAGGAACATCTAACACTGGAGTATTTACATGGTGCTTTTGCAGGAGATAGATTAAGCAACCCTTAACAGATCTTTCATATTCCTGATTCTTTGCATGTACAAGAGGGGAAAAAAAGGCCCCCTATTCTCTGTGAATTTCAGGGTGCATCCTACAGACAGGCTATTTATTTCCTGTATTACAAACTAATGAAAAACTGGGTGGCTTGATTTTTACAAGGAGTGTTTTGCAGAAGAAATACCATGACTTTAATGGGAACCAAATGAGGAAACATTACGTAAATGGCATTATGAGACACAGAACAAATACTGAAATGTTAAATGCTCTGGGTCAAATTCGCCAAAATGGGAACTGGCAGCAGCGTGCTGGAACATTGGGTTTCTCCACACTCAGATACTACTGCAAACATTTCCTGCTGCTGCTAATGCTGGTTCAGCTCCTCTGGAGGTAGCTGTGGAGGGAGTCTGGCTGCTTCTGTTGTTACTGGCACTTAATATCTTAAGGCCTTCTCTGAAATCCGAATTCAGAGCTTTGGTCTAATTTTATTGATACAATTTGGTTTACTGGTTGGAGCAGGTTGAGGGAGAAAATTTTTTTAAAAGATCTTAGAATTAGAGTTTTAATACCTTCATTTCCTCTTGGTCTCATAGCTGGTATACAAAAAAAAAAAAAAAAAAAAAAAAAAGTGGCAAATTAATTCAGATGGCCTACATTCTCTAGTCTTACCCTATTTGCTTGGGCAGGACAGCCACGGTGTGTTGCTGATCCCCTTTCAGCCCCTCCAGCAGGAGTGCTGGGGCCTGGAGCAGCAGTGCTCAGCATTCCAGCACACCTTGCCTGCCACCTCTGCACAGGATGGCTGGCACTGCCTGCACGCTGCCCCCGTCCTTGGCCAGGGACATAGCAATTTCCTCAGGAATGAATCATGAACAAAAAACCAAACAAGAGCTATTTAAGAAGTTTTCTTCTCTCCCCGCAACTGTCCTGTCCAGTATCATATTCCTGACAGTTTATTCTTCAAGAATTTAGTAATCTAAGGTTTCAGTGACTCATGTGATGAACCTTCTACTAATTTCCTGGAAAGAGTCCTGTGCGGTCCTCTACACTTCCCTGATATTTTCCTCGAGGGTCTCACTCTCGTTGTAGTTTCACATAGTTCAGCTTTCCTCCATTTTTGGGGTAGAGGAGGGAGGCAAAAATATCTTGAGCGCACCCAAATTTGCAGTGTAACCCGAAAGTGGCGTGGTGAAAGAAACATGTGGAAAACAAAGATGGGCACTGAACCAGAAAGTCTCTTTTGGAAGTAGCTGCCTCTTGGGCTGAAAGCTGGTTAGAAGAAAAGGAGCTGCTGTAGGAAGAGCTGTGTGGTATAATGCTGTCATGAATTTACCAGGGCTGTACCCTGTAAAAAATGAGGAAGAAAAAGTTTTGAAGGCTCTCTCAGATAATTTCCTGCGTGTGTGTGACTCACCCTGGGCAAATGCCACTGATGACAAGTACCCTGACACAAACTATTGAATGAACTGGGCTGGAAGGGAACCAAAGTAGTCATTTTACATACTTGGGCCAATCTGAAAGACACTTCTATGCAGAAAACAACTGCTTCCTTCTCCTGATTAAAAAGAAAGTTCAAAAGCTTCTCAGAGACAGCTTGAAGGATACTTCAACAAACTCTGATCTAAACAGGGTTGTGCTGTGCCTACAGCAGGCAGC
The DNA here is from genome assembly GCA_024605025.1 of Megaceryle maxima. Classification (NCBI taxonomy): domain Eukaryota; kingdom Metazoa; phylum Chordata; class Aves; order Coraciiformes; family Cerylidae; genus Megaceryle; species Megaceryle maxima. Next base: position 16,090 of record JANHGN010013964.1, read on the forward strand.
TGCCTGGACATCAGCAATGCCCAGACCATACCTCCTAGCCCATACAGAAGTGCGTATTTATGTTGCAGTTAAAACAGGGGGTCTAGCGTTCTTAAAATATTCAGAAACATGTATGAGCATGAGCCCATCAACAGAATTACAGAAGTGTTACAGCTCAGTGACAGTGCTGGCACGTGCTTATAGACCCATGCCCTCCATGCTTAAGTCAGAAGACCAAGCATCCAGGCTGACACTAACTTGCAGTATGGGCAGTTGTGGAATTTGCATCAGTCTGATGGAGACATGGCCATGTCCAACATTCTTGGAGGGTGATCTTAGTGCTCAGTTTATACCAGTATAACTGGCATGTATACTAGTTATATATATATATGCACACACACATATATACATGTCAGTAATATATAATGTGACATGTATCACAAGCCTGTTCCCTTAAAGGGATATGGTGTCAGCTCAAAGCTAACCTGACGTTCTTATTAAAAAAACCCCAAACTTCTACAAACTCCGATTCCAACAGAAATGTTTCCGTGATTTATTTTAAGAAGGGAACATTCCCCTGCAGTGCTCACCGCAACCCAAACATTGCAGCACTGTGCAAGAGCATGAGAACCAGAGAGGAAACTAAAGAATCTATTTTCACTGCTCCAGAAGAGAAATAGTAAAAGTAAACAAACAGCAAAAGCGGTGACAAATAAATTTGATTTCAGTGATGGCTGCAGTGGTATCAATAGTATGGCTAAGGAGTGCAGACTTGGAGCGTGCATGCCTTTCAAGTGATTCTAGAAGATGTGACTTAAGTCTGAGATGATTGTTGGTGGAAGCCATCTACATTGTAAGAAAGAGATTTATTTTTCTTTGCTTGATCCCTCCTGCTCTTCATACCCTGCCTTTCACAGCTGAGAGACTGACTGGAAGAAATTGCCTCACTGTTTTCAAAGCTAGAAAATAATTTGAAGCTTGGGCAAACTATCCAGGGAACAAATCCCTTCTTTGCAGGAGAGCTGTCAAATGCTTGAAAGTAATGGGATGAGTTCTTCCTCTAAGTATCTGGAGCTCTCTATTCTATGGCAAGGGGAACCTGCCTTTAGTGCCGCCACTTGTTACGTCACTCAAGTTTGCAAAAAGCACGAAGCACTAGGAAAAGAAAAAAAGGGGCACATGGAAAAGAATGAACTATTGCATGAGCACATACTTCCTGATGTAGCTACTGACTGCATGTACACACACATGCATGCAGACATGCACACACAGCACACAGCTCCTCAGTCAGAAGAAGGGTCTGTATGGATGAGAGGAAAAAAATAATTTGTGAAGCCTGCCCAAAAGAAACTGTAAAGACTGATCTTGTGGCAGATTAGTGATTTCACCAGAAAGTTTTTGGAAGCAGTAAACAGGAAATGGTTAAATAAAAGCAGGTGGAGCATACTGACTGCAGGAACAACGCAGGAAATAGCTGAGTGTCTGAATGGATGCAAAAAAAATGCTCTTTTGCTCAGTCCTTGGCAGTTGCAGTACGCCCGCTCCTCCTTCTCCTAGTCCTCCTCCACTACCCTTATCTCTCCAAACGACAAAATTCTGCAGTCTGCAAACACCTTTTGCTTGAGTAATCGGCTCTCCTTTTGGAACCAGCATGGGAGAGCTGGGAGGTTCTTCCTGGAAGGCAAAAGACAAGAGGGACTGACCTACTGCACAAAAGAAGTTAGAAGCACCCAGCAGTACCCACTGCCTTTGAGAGGCTTCAGGTCTGAGGAAGCAGAACAGCATCTCTGGCTACTGCCCCAGGTGCTGCAGTCCCAAGTGTATTTAGCTTAATAGTCAGAGAAACATCCCAAAGCACTTAGCTGTAGGAACTGTTCTCCATCTCTACTGAAACACAGTCCCTTCTGGGGCAGAGCACTGCAGCTGTTTAATAGCTCACAGCAACATCACACAAGCAGATGGAAAAGAAAGCGAAATGTGTTCTTTCCACTTTCCTTCTAACCCTTCCTTTCTCTTCTCTTTGTCCACAGCAATTTGTGCCAATTCCAGGCAACTCCAGATGTGTGTCTTTCCCACCAGTATCTGCAGAGACTTGGCTCTGGAGACTGGGATCTGCTTGCCAACTTACTGCCTCCCGGCACATTCAGCCCCAAGGGTCGAGTTCCTGCTGCCACACTCTCATCCCTGGCTGCACTGCCAGACATGCTGTGGGTTGGAGGACAGATGTGCTGGTAAGGAACAATTCTGCTTTCCTCTAGATGAGTAGAGCATAGATGTAAAATTGTTTAATGTAGGCAAGACACTCTTGTCTTCAAAGTATACTGAACGGGTCACATTAAAGCCTTGAGGAAAGTGCAGAAAGGAGCACAGAGATTTGTTTGAATCATTTTGATCTTGTCTACATTTTTAGTATTAGATGGTAAAGCTATGTTAGCAAACTATCTTTTCTCCTCCTTTCCTAGATTAAAATTGAAAAAAACCCAATCTGTTTCTTCCTATATTCTGAGCAAAGAAAACAGTTAACGGCAAATGAGCGTCTGTGGCGTTACAACTGCAAAACCAAAAAGTTTTCTGCAAAGAACACTTTCTCTTTTTTGACACTGTTGTTTGGGCAAAGGCTTACCAGGTGTTTTGGGGAATTCAAACTCACACTGCCTATCCTACATTTTTTAAAACACGGAATTATTCTATCTAAAACTTTTAGAGTTCAAACTCTTAAACCCTAGTCTAGGATTTCACCCTGCCCAATCTCCAATACTCCACACTTCTGCCCAAACCATACCTTCCCAGGGCTGTCCTGAGAACAGCCATGATCAGAATCTGGCACCCCATACCACGGCTCCCATGGAAGGAGGGAGGAGGCACTGCCAGGGCAGAGGTTGGTGTGGCATCTTCTGCAAGAGCCACCACACTCATCTAAGATGTCATGGGGCAAAAGTGCATGGACAGGATGTGTCCTATCAACTTCAGGTGGATGGCAGGACAGCTTTAGGGAGTGACCTTTAGGAAAAAACAGTCTGTGATTCATATGAATCTAAGAAACCAAGAGAAAATAACTGGAATGAGCTGAACAAAAATAAACATGTCTCTCTTTCCTGCTCCTTTCACAGTTTCTGCTTCCCTGCACCCTCATCCACATTTTTTTTGCACTTAAGTTGTCAAGAAATATGTCAGGAATGAGGTTCCTGGTATAATTACAGTTTGCTGAGAAAATTGCACCCTGCAGCAGTAATTCTTTTAGTGCTAAAGACAGATGCTGCTGGGGTCTAGTCACAGCCTTCCCACTAACCAGGCCCTGAGTCTAATCTGTCATCAGCTGAGAGGCCGCTGGCTCCTGCCGCGCGTGTGAACCCAAGCTGCTCAGCTCGTTCCTCTCCCCTCATCCAGAGCCAGGCAGTGCCAGAGGGAGGGTATGTTTCCATTCACTCCTTGCTCTCAGCTACAGCGATACTACAGCTTCAATGCACTGCTTATCTCTCCTCCGTGCCTAGTATCAGGGCCACTCAAAGCCTCGCTGGAAAGAGCTCAAGTGCTTGTTTTCAACTTTCAATGCTGCATAGTGACTGCAGTTCAAAAATACAATTTAAGCTGAGATAAGTTGAAGGAGAGGTTTAATGAGAATGGTCTGTAGCTAATTCCTCCTTCCAAAACGTATGGTATTTTCTGCTTATTAAGAGGACAAGGCTGCACTCAGTGTTGGATCATATAAACTCCATATGTTAACAACAAAAACCAAGAGTACAAGTGCTGGTGAGCACAGAAGCAGGAGGAAGAGGGAGAAGCAGAACTGGGTGTATTGAAAAAAGAGCTGGGAGATAGCATACATGTAAGAAGAGACTGAACAAACCTGCCCTACCTGTTACACACAGCTGCCACTGCCATCAAATGTTTTGTATCTGGCATCTAAAGAGCACAGGGCCACATCTTTGAAATTCTCTGTGCTGGTAAAAGAAGCTTGAAAACCAACAGACCTCACTGGCTCAGGAGTGCCCTTGTGCCGGCAAAAGTCACAGTGGTACTGGGTTAGTATCTTTAAATTGGATTCTGGTCATAGAAGGAAACTGGCTGAAGAAGTCTAATTCAAAGGCATGTTACTGTAGCATGAGTGAATGAGCAAAAACTGGGGAAGTCCTTAACTGGTACTCACAGCATCTGTATAGTTATCAGGTGCCCTGAAGTAGCAGGGGAGATGCTAGGTTTTGCAGGGGTAGACTAGCCAGCTGTATTTTGCTTAAGAAGCTCTTAAGAAAGGCATAAGGGAACAGAGTAGGTCATCATTTCTGGTTAGAAGTGAAAGTGTATTAAACTAGCTGACTTTCTGTAGCAGCCTGTGGCAAACTCAATTTCTTCGCGTCCAGCGCTGTCTGAATCTGCCTATGGTAGCTGGGCACTTGTGATAATCCTCACTAGATTTCTACAGTAAAGGTGTGAATGGCAGCTTCTCAGCCACTGCCAGACTGAGGGGAACAGAAAGTATATCATGACCGTCTCAGAGAGGAGGAAGGAGTGACTCATACAGGAAGAAAAACAAAGCAAAGATGAACTTACAGCATATGAGAAGAGGCAGACTGTTAGCTGTAAATCAGTTTTCTTGCACTCACAAGGGTGGGTATTAAGGTGAGAGGGGTTGTACCTGACAGTAATGGAAGTCCAAGGAAGTTTGATTAAGATTAAAAGGCAGTCAAAGGCCAACATAGAAAAGAGGCTTTAAAGATGAAAATCAAAGACAGGAAGTGACTAAGTGGGTCAGAAGCTGTGGGCAGTGAGCTGGATAGATTAAGTGGGACTTGGAGCAACTAAGTTAGCTCTGCTAATGACAAGTGATAACACTTACAATGTCACCAAGTTTAAGAAATCTGACTCTGAAATCACCTTCAGGGCCTTGATAGCAAATCAGAGATTGCTGAGTTCTAACAGTACTGTTATACAGTATCTGCATCAGAGCAGATACTGTATGTGTTTTAACAAGACATTGGTTTTACAGTCACTTTTTGACCCTGCCAAGCTTCCTGTAAATAGCACACTGTTTTGTCTGAACAGGATTTCTTCTTAAGGAGCTAGGAAAAATGAACTGACTAATAAAAACCGGGAGAGTCTGAGAAGGGCCACTACTGCAGGTTGAAAAGACAGATGCAATAGCAAAACTTCTTTCTACCCCTAGATTCAATAAGTCTTTGATTCAACAGCTTTGTTCGCATCCAGGGCAGCCGGAAGAGAACAGTCACCTTGTATTTTTGTACCTGATGAGAAAACACCAGATTGTATGTGTGCACTGGGACAGTTCAATGTGTGTCTATTGCAACTTCAAAGAGGCTTTCAGTGCTCTTTCAGATGTAGGGTGCGAGGAAGGGTGAGAACTGCTAAAGCTAGCCCCATCCTCATTAAATCTTTGCCCTCGCCAGAGCAAGCATGCAAGTGGAGAGAATAGAAGATATGCATGAGCAACTGAGCATCTGTGATCTCATGACCTTTGACTGTTGTATTATGGGAAATGTATTCTCCGGTTGCTATGCTTTTCCAATTCATTTGTATTTTCCTTCAGTGACTCCCTTGTATTTTCTTTGGTGCTCCTGTGTAATGGTTTCAAGGAAGCGCAGATACCTTCAAGTTAAGCATGCATACAATAGCTTTAATTAAATGTTTGCAAGTATCCCACAGTAATGCAAGGGAAAGGGAAAGCAAACACTTTTGTACTCACTTGTACATACCCTTCTGAGCCCTGGGTTTGGGTGGAGGCATCTGAACCACTGCTCTTTAAGTCCATTTCTAACCTATTGTGAAATGAAGGCCATTGGGTCCTACTGCTCTGCACGTAAGCACTTCAGACATTTCCCTTACATTAAAAAGCTACAGATCACCTGTGAAAGATACAATGCTGAAACCTTTTTGGCGAAGCTAGAAGAAATAAAAAATAAATTAGGACGGACACTCTTTACTCCAGCTACAAAAAATTGGAAAATAAGGTTAAAAACATCCTTAACCACTTCTTAAAATGCACTAAGATGCTGTAAGGAGAGTAATATAAAAGCAAATGTTTTGATTTTCTTCAATGTTCTGAAATTAATCCTTTCTGTTCTCTGTGCCATTGGCACAATCTCAGTCTTGGTGGCTTCCACTGCAATGAGCTACCTATTTATCATTCTTTTAAATGAGGATCTTTGCTTATTTTACAAGTAGTTCACTACATCATTTTATATGTACAGAAGAAAGCTGCAAAGCGTTTTTGCTTACATTTCAGTCATTTAAAATAAAGATACATGAGGAAAATGAAATCTGGAAGGGGAACTTTCCTCATGCAAAGATGAAGGAATGAAAAACAGGATGCAAAGGTTATTAGTCAGTTCTTTAAGTCAAATACAAGACAATTTTACAGCATAGAAAGTAGTGAGTTTGTTTAGAGAAAGAATCTTTCTCTTGAAAAGAGATGTGGAAGAGTTAACAGTATCTGCAAGGATAACCATGAAGTCTAACACTAGTGATTATTGTTAACACTTTGTGCTAGTATAAAATACTTGTCTTGAGTTTTTTAATAACTGACAGCATTGTTATTTCAAAGTTGACACAAGCTAATTTGAAAACACTTTGGCCTGTCTGTACATGTTTTATTACAAATCCATCCACTACTTTTCAGTGACTCCCAGAGATAACATACATCAGAAAAGATAAGAATATAAGACTGGGAAAGAAAAATAAAGGCCAATTTGATGAGAGCATGAAGAAAGCATGCTTCTAACTTTGATCTGGGCCATTTCCCTGCACTGAGACCAGAGACATTGACAGTTTTTTGGTCTGACGTGTTAGATTTGGGCAGGGGTTGTGCTGAGCAGAGGCTGGCCCAGCTTTGCTGGAGCTTGAGCAGACTTTTCAGGAGGAAACAGAAAGCATGGGCTGTTTCCCTCACGTAGCAAGGCACAAAGGACAGCGGGGTTGTCTGAGAAGACTGAGAACTGCTGACACTAGTAACAGGAACTGGCAGCTGCAACGGAGAGTGGGAGTGGGATAAAAAGTAGTTTTACAAAGTAAAGGAGGTGACCTGGGAAGATCTAAAATTGACAGCAGCTAACAAATGCTGAAAAAGAATTCTTTCCTCAACAGCCTGATCCTGAGCACATTTGGGCCCACAAAAAGATTCCCACAAGGATTTTTGAGATACTCTTAATGAAGATTTCTACCCTTTGCCCCTCTCTTAATCTGCAGTCTATATTTCCACTGCATGTTCACAAGATTCTTATAAAAAACACACGTTATTGATGATGGATGAAAGTCAAGGTTTATTCTCAGGCATCTATGAGGAAGAGGTTGTATCTATACTTCACCCTCCTTCTTCTCTACCATGCCTGCCTGATGCCTGTATTTCAGCCTGTCAGTTTGGACGGCCCAGTAGCAAGGATGCAGTCCAATGGTGTGCAGAGGGAACACAGCCTGGGCTTTTTGAGGTTTCCTGCTTTGATTATAGACAATTTTGAGTTTTGTTCCTTTGTTTTCTGAATTATTTACTCAAGCCTTCCTGAGAGCTCTGCTCCATGCAAATGAGAGCTGGCATGTACTCATGTTCATAAGATCAACAGCTCCATCAGTTTAATTTTTATTCATTATCTTAGACTTTTCTGCATGTCATTTATATTTTTTTTGTTTAGTACTGTTTGTATCCCACCTGTCAGTCTTCTAAATGAAATGATTGTCAAACTGACCATCTTCGTGGTTGCTTCTCTGTCTCCTCCTGAATTGCCTCTGTGAAACTCTTGCATCAAAACCTAAGTTATTAATTTGCTTCCCATTCAATCAGGTACTCCATGGACTATTTATGTCCTTCTCTAGTAGTGGCAACCGACTGACATTACCAACATTAAGGCCAGGGAAGCTGATGCCTGACTTTCTCCTAGGGGGGATGAGGAGCTTTTATGGACAACATTTAGTTTACTATTTTCACTATACGGGTACCAAAACTACCCAGTCCATCTCCATGACACTAATTAACACCCATGGGGATGACAATGTGGTAATCTTAGGCCTTAAGCCATTACAAGTACATTTAAACTTCTCTGGTTCTTTATGTTCCACTTCCCTTTAGTAAATCATAACTACTTTTATTCTCAAATACATGAGAAAATTTAAGCTAAAGCTCAAAGTTCAGTGCAATGCCTTAACTCTGTGACCTGTGCAGTACAATTTACTGAAAAATGCTTCCCTAAATTTTCTGTTTCCTTAGGATAAGGAGAAGTGATAGAGGCGAAAACAGTGATTAATGATTTCTTTATAACTTCTTGTTACTAGCTAGTTCTAAAGTAGGGGTTTGTGTTTCTTTTTTCCCTGACTGAAAAGCAGCTACAAGCAGAGCAGAGCTATTTGTGCACTGCAACTGCAATGTTCACGCTGCCTGTCACCCTGTTGAGTCCCCAAACAGAGTAGGAAACAAGAAGACAGGAAGGTTGAAAAATGAGAGTATAAATACTTTGCAGTGAGCTGGTAAGACAGCAAAGTCATGATGGTGGAAAGGAGAATGTAAAAAGTTAATCCCAGGTGTAATACCTCAGAGGCCAGATGCGTGTTGTGAGAGATGTCGTTCATCTAATATTCATGTTTTGTTCCCTCCTCCCCGTGAACTTTGAGGTAGGCTTTAGCCAGTGAATGCTGCATCCTCTGTAAATGCCTTTCACAGCCTGTTGTTGCCTTTCCAAGTTTCTTATTCAATAGCATTTTTTTTTTCCTTGTTTTAAAATGCTTGCTGGAGTCTTAAGACAGGGAGTTTTTAACCTAACAATAAAACACCTGCATTTTATTAAGACTTGGGACTTAAGTTCCACCTCCCTCAATTTTAAGGAAGTGTTGTCATTAGTTGGGTTAACCCTTCCATAGTCAGTTTTGCTCTGAAAGTGAAGTTATATGTTTACTACATATAGCCCAATTCCATAGTCCTGAACTGTATTTGGAGGAAAGGAAAAACATCTGAGACAGACCCAGAGGGCTCCATCCACTACTGATTGGCAAGTGGTGCAGAACCCTTAAACCACAGCTGCAAAGTCTACACCCTCCTGAGCACAATAGCCCCATATCAGCATCTCTGCTGGCAATGTAAAACTTATAACTAAAATGTTCTTACCAGCCACTCTTGTTTCAAGAGTGAGATTTTTTAATTGCATCATAGAAACTTCATTCAATTAAATGGGAAAATGTATTATTCTCCCTGTTCCTTCCCTTTTCTCTCTCATTCCATTGTCTTAAAACACAAGTGAAGCTGCACTGTATGGTGACTTTTGTGCCTGGACCTCCAGGTGTGTTATTATCCCTATATTAAATTAGAAAAAAAAAAAGGCAGCATGTGAATGTGATGTAATTACCCAAATTCATGCAGCAGTTTAGTGGAAGGGATGGTAAGTTCAGTTGTCAATGTACTAAGCAACATCCCCCATGCCCCACTAAATTCATCACTGTGCTAAGCAATTCTTGATAAGTGAGTCCCCCTCACATAGGGCAGAAGCACTGCTCTGCAAAGACCAAAACCAGCCATTCTACCAAATATGATCAGTTCACTGCAGACAGGAGAGAGTAACCGAATGCACCCGGACGGTGACCGAGGATCTGTACACCCTGAGTTCTGATTCCATCTCTGTTGCTGCCTATGCGCTTATGGGCACGTAACTTCAGTCCTTTATGACTCAGCTTCCCATCAATGAAAGAGAGAGAGTAATTCTTCACAGCCAGCAGGTGAATCAAGAGGTCATAGACTTCTGAGGTTATTCTGGGTTAGTCATTCATCTTAGGAGTTTAGCAGCACACCTATACAGAGATAATTGTACTAAAAGGCATCAGACCTGCAAGGAGAAAACAGGTACATCAAAGGTTCAGAGGTTTGGAAATACACAGCTACCATGGCTACAGAGCCATACAAATTCCCAGGATAAGCAGGTATGTAAATGAAGAAATATTAGGTGCTACCCTAATACTGGTCAGGTATAATTCATTCTATAGGTGGTTATTATTTGTTATACAGTCTGATGTATTAGATACTGGTGTGATTTACACTAGTACATCCCTACAACACTAGTATTATCACATACTGAATCAGTACAGGTTAGGGGCTGACCTGCTGGAAAGCAGCTTCATAGAGAAGGACCTGGGAATCCTGGTGGGAAATAAGCTATCCATGGGACAGCAATGTGCACTTGTGACCATTGGTATCCTGGGTTCCATAAAGACGACTGTGGCCAGCAGGTTGAGGGAGGTTCTCCTCCCCTTCTACTCTGCCCTAGCGAGACCACATCTGGATTACTGCATCCAATTCTGGTCTTGCCAGTTCAAAGGGACAGGGAAATACTAGAGAGAATCCAATGGAGAGCTATAAAGATGATTAAGGGACTGGAACATCTCTCTGATGGGGAAAGGCTGAAAGACCTGTGGCTGTTTAACCAGGAGAGGACTGAGAGGGGATGTTATTAATGTTTACAAATATCTGAAGGGTGGGTGTCAAGTAGAAGGGGACAGTCTCTTTTCAGTGGTGCCCTGTGACAGGACAAGGGGCAATGGTCACAAACTGGAACACAGGAAGTTCCACCTCAACGTGAGGAAAAACTTCTTTATTGTGAGGGTGACAGAGCCCTGGAACAGGTTGCCATGGGAGGTTGTGGAGTCTCCGTCTCTACAGACTTTCAAAACCCACCTGGATATGTTCCTGTGTGGCCTGCCCTGGGTGATCCTGCTCTGGCAGGGAGGTTAGACTTGAGGTGAAAGAAAACAAGAAGAGCTTTTTCAAACACATCAGTGAGAAAAGGAAGAGTAGGGGAAAAGTGGGTCCACTGCTAAATGAGGTGGGAGATACGGTAACAGAGGGTGCAGAGATGGCAGAATTGCTTAATGCCTTATTTGCCTGTCTTTACTGCTAAGACCAGACCTCAAGATTCCCAGTCACTGGAAATAAGGGACCAAAACTGGAGGGAGGAAGACACTCCACTGGTCAGTGAGGACTGGCTTAGAGATTGCTTGAATAAACTGAAAACACACAAATCCATGGGCCCTGATGGGGGACATTCATGTGTGCTGAAAGAGCTGGCTAATGCTCTTGCTGAGCCACTCTCCATCATTTTTGAAAAATCACAGAGAACAGGAGAGGTGCCTGACAACTGGAAGAAAGCCAATGTCACTCCAGTCTTCAAAAAGGGCAAGAAGGAAGACCCAGGCAACTACAGACCAGTCAGCCTCACCTCCATGCCTGGAAAGGTGATGGAACAGCTCATTCTGGAGGTCATCTCTAACCACATTAAAGAAAAGAAGGTTATCAGTGTCACAGTTTAGGGTCAGGGTGGCCCCTCAGACCTACAACAAATGCTCTCTGTTAACCCTCCTCCCTCCCCAAAGGGGAAGAGAAAGGGAATAAGGGAGAGAGACTTGTGATTAGAAAA
>JANHGN010013964.1:27564-53876 GCA_024605025.1 Megaceryle maxima
CTGGATTCTGGTACTGGATTCAGGAACACACCGATTGGGATCGAAGGCAGAATGGACAGAGTCCTCCTTGGATGCTCTGAGGAAGAAACTGAAAGCTGGCAAAGCAGTCCAAGAGAGGAGAAGAGCCCAGGAAATAGCCTATAGACCCTCCAGATCCCTCTGCTTTATATTGAATATGATGTATATGGGCTGGAATATCTTGTTGGTCAGTTTGGGGTCACCTGCCCTGTCCGCTTCTCCCTGCAGGTGCGGTCTTCACTTCCCTGCACCCCCCAATGTGGTAGACAAGATCCAGCAGTGGCCTTGGTCTGCACACCCATCCTTGGAAGTAACTCTAACCACGGGGTGTTATCACTGCCAGCAGCAGACACTGTCTGGGAAAACAGGCTGCTAACTTCAGACTGTGCAGTTCGTTAGAAGAACTGAGCTGAAAAGTAACATCACTGAACAGAATTAGTTCTGTTTCCACTCGAACCAGGACAATCAGTAGTAGCCAATATGGATTTACTAAGGGGAAATTTTGCTTGACTAATCTGATATCCTTCTACAAACACAACCAAATGTGTAGATGAAGGGAGAGCAGTGGTTGTCATATACCTTTAACTCAGTAAGGCTTTTGATACTGTCTCCCATAATATCCTTGTAGGAAAACTCAAGAAATGTGGGATAGACAACTGGACTGCGCGGTGGATTGAAAACTGGCTCAACAACAGAGTTCGGAGGGTTGTGATCAGCAGCGCAGAGTCAAGTTGGAGGCCTGTGGCCAGTGGTGTTCCCCAGGGATCAGTACTGGGTCCGGTTCTATTCAATATCTTAATCAATGACCTGGATAAGGGGATAAAGTGCACCCTCTTCAAGTTTGCTGATGATACAAAACTGGAAGGGGTGGCTGACACACCAGAAGGCTGTGCTACCATCCAGTGAGACCTAGACAGGCTAGAGAGCTGGGCAAAGGTGAACCTCATGAAGTCCAATAATGACAAACATAGAGCTTGTTAAGAAAACTGTGTCCAGCAGATCTAGGGAGGTCCTTCTCCCTCTCTACTCTGTCCTGGTGAGACCACACCTGGAATAATGTATCCAGTTTTGGGCTAGACAATTCAAGAGAGACAGGGATTTACTGGGAGGAGTCCAATGGAGAGCTATGAGGACGATTAAAGGACTTGAACATCTCTCCTATGAAGAAAGGCTGAGAGAACCAAGGCTGTTTAGTCTTGAGAAGGCTGAGAGGGAAGGGATCTTATTAATGTCTGTAAATACCTGAGGGGTGGGTCTCCTTTCCATGGTGCCCAGTAGTAGGACAAGGAATAACGGGTATAAGCTAGAACATAGTAAGTTCCACTTCAACATGAGGAGAAACTTCTTTACTGTGAGGGTGACAGAGCCCTGGAACAGGCTGCCCAGGGAGGTTGTGGAGTCTCCTTTTCTGGAGACTTTCAAAACCCACCTGGACACATTCCTGTGTGGCCTGCCCTGGCAGGGGGTTGAACTAGATGATCTCTAGAGGTCCCTTCCAACCCCTAACATTCTATGATTCTACTGTGGTACTCATAAAAGGAAATGCACAAAGTTTATGTTGCTCTTGTAAATAATTTTCATTCATTCACATGTATCAGTATATGATTTCAAAAACTGTGTAGATATCAATAAAAATTGGACATGGCCTTTGGAAACCCACAGCACAGCGAGTTTTAGGGACATAAAACTACTGCTATTGCATAGAATGTCATATGATGTGGGGATCCAGTAGACTGGGACATGTAGCAGTGAAAGTCATCTGGTGTGAGAGTAGCAGACAGCCCCTATCACCTAGTGCTAGCTTTGACCACAAACCAGCTGTGTGCCTGTTGATGAGCACAGCTTGCCTCGCCTGCCATTTGGAAAGACAAAGGATGAAAATAATTTATAAAGATAATCTGGAGCAGAAATTTTTGTATTTGAGTCAAAACTCACAAGATTCTTGCTTTTCCATTCAGTGTAAATATGCATAAACAATCATTCTGAATTGCTTAAAAAAATACATGTAAACAGCTTTTAAAAATCTCTATTAAACCAAATGGGGGTATATCTCACATTTGTTTGAGTTCACACCCTTTAACTAGCTTTAGGAAGCTGGGGAGTTACACTGCTGTGTAAATCACATCTGCTCATAAACTGTGGTTTGAAAACACTGCACATCTGTGGTATCAAATGTATGCAAATTACAGAATTATATGACATTACCAGTCACATGCAAATGTAAGCTCCATTTCTGTGCAGTATTTGAAGTCATGTTATTATGTAGCATAAACTACAATCATCTACTCCCTACTTAGATAGCAATCCAAACAGGGATTTGCAATCCCTTTGCAATCATTTTCACATAGCCATATAGTAAAGTACCCAAGTCAGGAATGTAAGTTACAAACTGTTATGTGCCCTGAAGCACTCTTATTGCCTTTCTTTATAGGTGGCCTGGTCACCACACTCATTACTTTTGAGCAAATAAAAGGTGAGGGTTTGTATTTTGGAATTCTGTTGATAAAACAGGTATGTTCTTTGCAGCAATCTGGAAAAACAGAGGGTTTTTAGCTTTACTTTTGTCATGTTTCTGTGGTTTCTTTTTCAAGTTGGTACTAGATCAATCAGAGCCAGCATCTCATAATCCAAGACCTAGAAGCCAGGAGGTGGTATAGTCCATCAGTCACATGGTCTTTTCCAGTATTACAAAGGGGGTTATTCCCTATGACAGGTTTGCTGTTTTTTTCTTCCTCTGAATGTCTCAAGAGAGAGTATCAGCAAGATTTTCATTCTTCTATTTCATAGTCTTGCTTCTATTTTCACCTCTTTATATATAAGTTCTTTTAAAATCCATTCATAAGAATGTTCTGCTTTAAATTACAAGTTTCTTTCTTTCCAGCTTTGACTGTATTTTCCTTTAGACAAATGCTTCCACAAACCTTTCATCAGAAGACCCAACATTACTTATAAGCACCATTAACGAAGCCCGACAAAATTATGGAGAAGCTATTATCATCTTTACTCTTCATAATAAATTACAGATAAATTAATACATGACTTGATCAAGGTTGTACGGTGAATTAATGGTAGCAGCTGGAAGTGTAGCCTAGGAACCTTGACACCCACACTCCTGCTGAAATTATATACCCTGAAAACACCAGGGCTGTCTCAGACCCACTCTGCACTACCAGCATTCCTCTCATATGACTGAAGTGCTTTTAGGCTATGAAAATTAAAGAAAAGGAAAAATAATATAACTCAATGTCTGCTTCTACATTGTTTTCCCCTCTGAGGCTAAAAGACTTTTTCTTTTTCTAGTTTTAATTTTTTTCTTACAGTAGATATTGGCAGGCTGAAAGTTGAAATAAAATAGGAAAAAATAACAAGCATAGTTTGAGTGATTACTCAACTGGGGTCCTTTGTGACAGGAAATGCAGCTGCGTGACTAATGGACCTGACTTTCTCTTGGCTTCCTTCCCCCTTCAAAGATCTTGTTTACTGCTCCAGCCAAATTTTTTTTTTTTTTTAAATTGCTAGAAGCTAGCAATTTTCCAGGAAAAAAAAAAAAAATCTCTGCAAGAGGCAAAGGCAGTAAATCTTACAAAGATCAAGGGCTGCAAAGCTCTCCCCCATCTACTCTTTTCAGCCTTCCAGGCTCTTGAGTCACGTCATATCTTCCCCTGCTCTGCTCCAAACATGTGTCTAGCAGATCCTTCTGCTTTGGTAAGGGGCGGGAGCATGCGAATCACATTTACAGCATCTAACCCTGGAATTCATAAAGGAAGGACTAATTCCATTAAGGAAACCAGGGGCCTCCTAAGCCTCTTGCATTTTGTCTTTTTTTTTAGTATTTTTGAGCTCTCTCTTTTTTTAACAGCAGTTGTGTGCCCTTACTCCATAATGACATGGTTGTTAAGTGTGAGCTACCGAGAGTTGACACAGCACAGTCCCATTAGTAAGGGGCCATGGAGCTTTAAATGTTGTTTGCATTTGGCCTGCTTTGTCAGTTTGCTTTGTTGAGCTTCCTAGGTAATGGCAGACAGACCAGTACCTGAACCTCCCCTGAACTGGAAGGGAAGAGGAACCATCCATCCCAGAGTCATGGCAGGCCCTCATCTCTGTAATTCAAAGCAATGAAACCCTGAGTTCCCTTTCTGTAACAGGGGGTGTTTGGCTCATGGTTGGATAGAGTATTTAAACAAATGGGGTCTTGCCATCCTTTGGGGGGTGTGACAGGAGATGCATACCCTGGAGGACGATGGTCCTGAGCCCTGGGGAAGGGCACAGTGGGTTAATGGAGGTGTCCAAGCTGTGAAGGGCTACCAAGACTACATGCTCAAAAAAGCAAACATGACATTTAGTGGTCTGAAGGTCGCACTGGCACAGGAACCTGTGGGCTACCAGCAGCAGTACCAGCACCAGCCATGCCACAGAGGAAACAGGTAAAACTTCGGACTAATAGTGGAGGGTTTATTCCTGCAAGGGGGTTAGAAACTCAGCCAGACAGGTAAACAATAGCCTCATAAATCATAGTCTAAGAGAAGCAGGAGTCATTCTTCAGCCTTCTCAAGAGGCCCTTCCCTTTGGAAAGCTGGGGGATCAATTAATTGAAAAAGAGTTTGAGGTCTGCTCCACAATCTACAACGCTGGCATGGTTCCCTCTGCCCTGTAGTAGAGGCTAAAAAAGGAGGTGAATATATTCATTACCATAAACTGCACAGAGGAACCATCAGAATGGATATGCTAAAAAAAGAGATGAAACCTTTGCTTATGAATAGACCTAAAAGAATTGAATACATGTGTACAGAGGGATCATTTTCCACTACCTACCAGAGGAAAAATCTCTGGGGAAGTGGCTGATGCCAAATATTTTCTTATGCTTCATGTGTCAGCAGGGTCTGGCAGAAGCCCTTAAAAAACAGAGCACGCATTTTGTGCAAATTGAGAATCACAATTTTTGGTGATTTGTATTGCTTCACCAAACTTGAGACGTTTCTCCAAAAATACAGCAGATGTTTGATGATGTACCAAGTTTTCATCATTTACACAGATCAGATGATGTTAAGATCAGCAGAAAAAAAATAACACAATAACACAGTAAAAGGCTTCAGAGCTGTCCTGAAATAAAAACTAAGCTTGGCTAGACAGACAAAAATGCTAATTTCTCACAACAACTACAAAATGCTGGGGATAGACTTTATCATAGCAAGCTATACAGCAAGGCTTTGCAGATGTGGTGGGCATAAAGACTCACTGGAATGGGAACTCTGTGTATGTGTAACCTGGCAGCATGACCCGCCAAGCCCAGGGCACTGCTATAAAAAGACAGGCAGTAGACTTTGACCACAAAGCTTAACAATTCCAGAGCCTGAAGGAGGTCGTTAAAGATGATGTAGCCCTGAGGTATCTTAACACCACACATGAGACACAGCTGTGCTCAGAAGAGAACTAGCCTAATCCACTTGGAGATAGATGGTCAAATCTGGAGGTTGGTAAATTTCTGTGCAATGACTGCTAACAAAGCTGTCAATGCTTTCAGAGGAAAGATTTGGCATTTGTCCATGAATGTAAAAAGTTTCCTCTGTGTTTTGTTGGGGTTTTTTGTTTGGTTGTTTTTTGGTTGTGGGTGTTTTGGGGTTTTTTTTTGTTTGTTTGATTTGTTTTTGGTTTTTTGGTTTTTTTTTTTGTTTGTTTGTTTGGTTTTTTTGTGTGTGTGTGTGTGCATGTGGCTTTTTTTTTTTTAATGATAAGCCTCTGTTAGAAAACTGACCATAACCCACTTACTGTGATTGCCAAAACAACCTGGCAAAGCCCCCCTGCCTCATGAATACAAGGATTTCTTTTTTTTTTTTTTTAGTCATGAATTCTTGATTTGCAGATAGGGAGGGATTTGGCAGCTCTGAAATTAATCCCTAGAGCATCTGATGAAAAAGCAATGATGCAAAGTCCAGAGCTAGATTTTGTACGTGATGATTCGCTTAAGAATTTTGCTTATGGTGGGGATAAGTCCTATTAGAAAGTGTATGAGCCTATCACTGAGAGTACTCTCAGCAGTGTTGCTGACTTCAGGTGAACACTATGAATAGTGTATCCTGGCTAGGAAAAATTATATAACCTCTCTTGATTGTTATTTCTACTTCCCTGAGGTAAGCCAACTAAACAGTTTAGCAGGGTAGATGAAGCTTATAATTTCTACACATCCTGTACCTGCTAAGGCAAACAACGGCTGACAATGTAGCAGGATTAAGTGTAAGATGTCTTCAGTAAAATACAGATTTAGCTCTACCACGCTACTTCCATTATTCCTAATCAACAAGTTGGCAAGAAATAGTACCAAAACAAATTTGTTACTACTCAGAAAAAGCATGGAATTAGGCTGTGATCTGGTTTTAGGTCTGCTATATCAAGGTGGGACCCATAAAGCAAGTAAGCCAACTACTGACATTTTGTTTGGCAGACAAATAAAATGATTTTTTTTTTTTTTTTAATTCTTGCAGTCTTTCCACTCCCTGCCATCTTCAAGGGTGTCATCAGACAGAGTCAAGACAAAAAAATTCAGGATAACATGACCTGCCACCCCAACAACTGTGGCTGTGATGTTACAGAGGTGTAACCAACACTGCCCAGTCCTCGTGATTCACTGAGCACAGTTTATGGAATGTTCATAGTAAGTATTTGCAATTGCATATTAGCACAACTTCTCTGAATTTTGTCTTGAAAACTTAGTGACTTTAGGACCTCTGGCATTATCAACCGCCCTTTCCAGTCTGAGATTCTGAAGGAGGTGCTGCAAAGTTTTCTGTTTTGTTATGAATAGCCAGATAAAATCAGATGCATAATAAAGCAAATCTTTCACAGGCAGCTTAAGCAGTGGATGCGCAAGGAAAACAAATGCATTTCAGCCCAGAGGTGGCTTCATTTGAGCCACAGGGAAGTAATCCGTTTATAAACAAACTTCTCAAGCACTTTGGGATGAAAACACTATGCAGAATCAGTTTAATTCAGTCCACTTATGTAACAAACTCTCATTTCATGTTATTATTGTTCTCCTGGCTTTGCTACGTTGCTCACACTGCAACTCCAAATGGCTTCACTTTGTGCTGGAAGAGCATTCTGCTACATTCAAAAAAGCCAGTACACTAAAAAAAAAACCATGATGGAAATCATTCCTGTGTGTACAGACTGTTTATGTGCAGAAACTGTTCATGTTCCATTTCTCTCTGTCTAGTTAACAAGTGGCTACCAGTAATTTGATGCAATTGATATGGTTCTGAATTCTGGGTGTACTTTACGTTAGTAACAAGTCTTAGGCACCATGTTCTATTGCATTACAATCGCCTTGCATTTGGGCTCCTAGCTGCCTTCACTTTCTACTCCGATGCTTTCCTGACTCTGGAACATCTTACCTCAGCAGCAGAAACAATCAATCTATATATCAACAGCTTGAATTTCTGGAACAGTTTGGTGATTTGCTCTCCTCTTTTGTTGAACCCTGTAAAAAGGACTAAAAGGAGTGTGTTACCTAGTAGTTAAATAATGAGATCGGAAGACCTGGACCACCTGGGCAATATTACTGAAAATAGATGTCAGATGAGGTCTAAATTAGGCATCTGCTTGACTGCACAAAGTAGCTTCACCCAAAATCTAATGCCACTGTGTTACACGATGGTTGCATGGCCTCCGGTGCCTTTGTTTCTTCATCTGTAATGTGCAGAAAGAAGCACTCAGCCACCCAACCTGGTGGATTGAGTGTTCACTGTCATTTCTGAAGCCTTTGGAGATTCTTGAATGAAAGGTTATGTATTAAGAAAAACCAGCTAATATTGTCTCTTTTTTTAGTGACAAACCTCTGCTGTTCATATTGTGCTCTCACATTCCTGAGTTAAGTTTGCATGAGGAATTTGATTTCACTTGGGCTTAAAATCTGGTTCCTTCCTGAGAGAGGATGCGGGAACACATCTTTAAACACAGCATATCTCACATGTCCAGAAACCCTGCACTCAAGAACTGCTTCCATCTGACCTTCCTCACCTTTCTTAGCATACTCAAACAAGGAAGGTGAGAACAGTTTAATACATGCACGTTTTGCACACCCTGCAGCTGCATGCATTTTGAAGGCCAGACAGAACATTCTCTGCCACAGCAAATGATTTTGAGTAGACGAGAAGCTTTGTTTTACAGAAAAAACCTGCAAGTAGATGTCCATGTGACTGTAATTTTAAAAGAAAAAAGCAGAACTTCTGAGCTTTTGATAGTGAGGTATAGTCCCAAGCTTGGATACTGTTTTACACTCCAGGAATGGAGCTCTATGTCTATGTGCCTTCTAGAGGCTTTGTGAATATAACAACATCTTTGTTTCCCCATCTGTACAACTGGGATTATAATACTCTCCTGTAAAACAGGGGTTTAGAAAAGTTCATCTCTAAGTTTTTACTAATGTTGTATATTGTTTTTTTCAACCAGGTTCAATTAAAAAGAAGCCCTGCAATTCTTCCATCCTCTGCTGTTAAAAAAAGAGCTCTTCTCTTTCAGTCTTTATATGTCTTAATATCATCTAATATAAATGACTTTATATGACTTCATTAAACTGCACAAGGTAGTTTCATGAGCTAACCTCCTTTATGGCTTTTTGAAGTTGCAGAATGAAGGAAGATGGGCGTTCAGACAGTAAGCAACAACATTGTGAGTAAAAGTGAGGGAATTGCTGACAAAAGGTTTCCATATATCTCTCTCCCTGTCTGTACTCTCAGAGAGGCTCTGTCTGTGATAGCTCCTCTTTCACACTGTGTCTAGGACACAACAACTCATATTCAGAAAGTAACAGCAGGTGTGAAAAGCACACCCACATGAGTGTTATGTGCTCAAGCACATTCCCTACAGTTCTTGAATGTCCCCCACTGCAGCAATGATTCAACTTGGTGATGGCATGTGAATGGATCAGGGATAGAAAGACAGTAATATCAACAGCAATATCAAGAACAGCAGGTAATGCAAATGATGACATTAATGAGCATTTGCATTAAAATGGCATGGGTCAGGTGGTCTTCTGTAAGGATCTCTGTGCTAGAGCACCTCCTGTGTGGGGCAGAGACATTGAGGCAGGAGGATGGGGATACTCCTTGGGGAGCAGGGACTCACAATGAGGGCAACATAACATCAGACAGTGCTTTGTATCCCAGGGGGCTGAGAGCAGCTGGGGACCCCCACTGGCTGCTGTAGCCAGAACTGGGGTTTGAGCTTGGCTGCAGGCAATGGCTCATCACACCAGCTCTGTCTTTTATCTGTCACCTTGAAAATCATGCTTGGCCTACACATTATAGCTGCCTAGAGAGACAGCAGTTCCCTTCAACACACATGCTCACAAGTAGCTAATGGAACTGGGATTACTGCAGTGGTTTGGAAAAGAAGGAAAATATATATTGCCAGGCTGGATAAATTGTTAAGACACTGTCAGCACGAAGCAGGCAGAGTGCCTGTCAGATGAAGCATTTGCACATGGAAATCCACAGGGCAGAAGATTGGCACTGGAGTATTTGTGTTGCCATCAGCAGGGCAGCAGCTCACCCGCACGTACTCAGACTCCCAGGAGGCCAGGGCTCAGGGCTCCTCAAGGAGGTCAGTTTTTATATAGTAAAGCAAACAGTTTAGCTAATCAAGGATATTTTTTTTCTTTTCTTTTCTGAGGCTCTTGGCACCCAGCCCTGTTACTTGCAATCTTTAATTTGTGCTGTGGCTTCCTCTTCCCTCCTGCCTTCTCGCTCACTCCAATTTTCCCACACACTTATTTCCTAACTCTACCTCTTATAGAGATCTTCATTTATTTCGGACCCAAATTTACCTCAGTCCTACACAAAGCTGCTGTTACCTCACCATTTATTCCTGTAAGTGACTGTCATGAGAAATTCATGAGCTTGAGAAGTTTATGAAAAAAAAAAGAGACATTTTTTGTATTGTAAAAATAGTTGATGATAATGCATATTTTATAAAGTAAATTTATTTATATGTGCTTACAGAAATTGATTATGGATCAACTTAGACCTTCTTTTTAGTTATGCAGCTGCCTAAGTTTCAAAATTGGGGCTTCAGTTGTGTTTTTTAAAGGATCTCTGTGTGTCTATGATAGAGCTGGGCTGCAAGCTACACACATTACTCAAAATCTGGCCATGAAAAAGCTTATCATACAGCTTCCACTATAAGGGAACAGATTCTGACAAAACAAAGTCACATTTTGACAGATTCTCCCTCCCGCCTCCATGCTGCTAAGAAAAAAAATGGAAGAGATAAAGGAATTTTCCGTGGTTAGCACAGCTACACAGTCCATAGCGCTTACTGTGTAAATTGTGTAGAGAAACCAATGAAGGCAACATGCAAATAAACATCTCAACTAAAACCATAGCAAAATCCCAGTAAAAATACACAGCTATCTAGTTCTCAATTGTCAACATGAAAGAGGCTGGCTTGCTCAAAAGCTGATATTAAGAATTGTAGGAACATGGGTGGGAAGTGACCCACCTGATCACCAGATTCTGCCTCGTGAAATCACCTTTAAATGGTATTTTCTGAAAAGCTGCACAGAACCCAGAGTGTTCCTTCAGTCCATATGCGCTCTAGGAGCTGCAAGACACCACCATCCTGTACCAAATGCACAGCCTCCACCATACGTGCAGATCCACCTGATCTCATCTCATTTAAGGTAAATACTTCCTCTCCTTCTTCCCTGTGGTTATTTCCAAACCCATTTCTACAGAACTCCTCTGCCTCTGAATGGAGCCCAAGTTGGCAGGGCAGCACTTTCCAAGCTGTGAAGCGAGCTGAGAACAGCTAACAAACCCTGACACGCATTCCACATATTTTCACTATAACTTCCTCATTGCCACTTACATGCAGGCAAAGGAAGGTTTTAATGAATTGCTGTGAGGAAGGGGCCAAGAGCACTGTGAGACGCTGTGCTAGCAGGCAGTGGACAGCCTGGGTGCAGCAGGTGAGAGGGCAGATCACAGCCCAGGTCCAACAGACGGGACATAACAGGCTGTTGTTCCTTGGTGGCCCCTGCAAAGAAGTCTCTGAGGTTGCATAGAGCCACACATTAGAAGGCAGATCCTGCCAAGAAGTGCGCTGCACATGCTCTGTCGGGCAGTTGGTCCAATACTTCTCATTAATTTCAGAATCCACCACTGAAGAAAATGCAACTCTTTATAAGGTGGGACATGTTTTAAAAGAACAGTTGGTGCAGATTCAGTTGGTCTAAAGTTCTATTAAATACCAAGGGGTGTTGCTGATTTATACCAGCTGAGAAGTTGGCTAACATTCTTTTGGAGCCGCCACCTCTCCTATTTGTAATTGCCAGTCGAAACACTGGGAAATGCAAGAAGAAATGAAAAATAGAGCACATTTATGTGAAAAAGCTTCGATGCAAACCAAATGTCTGCTCACTGCACAAAGGCTGAAATAATACAGCCGTTATTGGAACTGTGCTACAATAAAACAATCTGGATGAGTCAACCAGCAATGCATCTAATCTCCACTGGCTGCCTTTCCGGTCCCCAAGCTCCCCATCTATTTTTATCTCTTCTTTTTTTAATATACTTTTTGGTTTACAAGCAATAAATCCACAGCTCTTGGGTCCCCTGTGTGCACTCTTGCCGGCAGGCCACTCAGCATTTAGGATGTTACCCAGACCATTTCGGCTATTAGACCAGAGAAGATGGAGGCTAAGATTCAGACTCAAGAGAAACTGTGGCACAGAGAGCACGGCAGAGGCTACTGATAGCATGGGGCATGGCCAAGTTTTCTGCACTGAAGGCAAGCAGGCTCCAGACAGGAGCATGCAAAAAACTCTTCAGGAGGCCAGAGTGTTAGCAGGGAAGTTAGCAGAAATTTGCTCCCGGCCTGCAGCATTGTCTGGTGAAGTGGGGCAAGGGCTGCAGTTGCGAGGCTGGGGTATAACCAAGAGAGCCCAGCAAAGCATGCCCGACTGATTGATGTGCACTGCCACAGATGCCTGAGGAGCTTTGGGACGGGCTTGCTTCCAAACCTGCAGGAACACACCGTCTGGGGCCAGTGCTCTAGCCGAGCTCCGTGGCGCAGCGGTGGGCACTTACCGAGAAAATAGCGTGTGATGTGCTCAATGGTCACGCAGTGACTAATAGAAGAGCTAACACTAAAATGAAACTGGCAGTCAGAGCCTGCTGCTGTGCCTATGCAGACCCAACACCATTCTCTTTTTTCATGGCTGGGGAGACTTTTAGTTAAGCTAAACGCACCTGGTCCACCTTAGGCCCTTCTATGTTACCCATTACAGAATGCGATATTTGAAAGTTGAGAAAAAGACAAGCCTGATTTCAGAATCACTGGGCAGGTGATGGGAACTGCTTTCATGACGTGAGGTTTCACTGTTGTTTGTTGGCTGGGTGTGGCAGCACTCTCTTGAGAAAAGTGTGGGTGAAATTTTGGAATCACAATACTCCTGCTTCATTTTTCTCTGGTAACCAAATGAAGATCTTAGCAATGGAGCCATTATATTTCTAATTCTTCTCTGTTCTCTTTAATGGTTTCATTGAAAACACATACAACTAGTCACCTCGAGCTCATACATGCTGGGACACATCTGTTAATTGAATATGAAGATAGCCAGAGTGTTATGATGGATAGAAACTACTGGGATATGATACTTGCCCACAGTCTTCCCTTTCATTCCAAGAGTACGTGCTTCAGGGAGTAAGGGAGAAGAGTATATGAATTTAATTTCAGACATTCACTTTTTAGGTGCCCCCAAGGGACATACCCATTTCCTATATAAGGTTTGGTCTGTTTGCAATTAAGCTCTCTTCTTTGCATATTTCCGGATAGATTAAAAATAGCAAAATCAGCTTATTCTTGGACTTCTGGAGATAAACAAAGCCGTTGCTTCCAGGGGTTTTAAAGCACTGATCAGGCTTATCAATCTCGAAAGCAGAATTTGTCTATGAATTTCTTGTGCTGAATAAACAAGAATTTCCAAAGATAAGAGAAAAGGTAGGAGCAGATTTCTAGAACTGGAGACTTTTTAAAGCAACTAACTTTTGCAGTGTTCTTTTTAATAAAACTAGATACTGATAAAAAGTTAAGTTGAATACTCTTTATACAGAAAGCTCAAGACTAATGCAAACCTCTCTCACCACTCTAACAACCTATTCCAGAGCTGAGAGCCTTGCTGAGCTCCCATTACAGTTCTCTTATTCGTTTTCTGTTGGGATTACCATCATGAATCCATTTAATCCAAAATGTAAAGCTGGTTTTTGTGATGCAGCCATCCATTCTCAAGGACCTTGACAGAAACAACTCAAATAACAGTGCCTAAATTGCTATCAGATGGGAATGATTCCCATACATCCCTAACAGACTGAGGTTGGACACACGATAGTGATCTGCACCTGATCATTTCTTCCCTGCTGTTCAGCTCTCTGCTCATTTGCAGAAATTACCTGGAACGGGGGCCATGTTCCAAAGGAGTGCCTGACCACTATGTTGCGAATTTAAGTTTCCTGAGAGTGGTTTTTTGCTGTTTCCATTTATCGTTTGCAGACTCCTTAGAAGTCAGTAGACCCTGATGGATCCATGACCAATGGGATGAAAATCACTGATACAGTGGTTTTAGTATTAGTTATTCACATTCTTTTATGCTGAAAAGAGAACTAGGGTTTAACCAAATACAACCAAAATTATTTGTTAGCTTTCCTAAAGTCCAGAAAACCCTTAGGACTACAACCAGCTCAGTAGTGGAAATAAATCCCACTGGCTCCCTCGGAATTATGCTAATTTCCTCTCAATTTATTTTCACTAGTAGATTGGATTACAGAAGATCCTACTAGGATCAGCATTGAACTCTTAACCTTGAAAATTCATTCATGGCATATATGCACCTCATAATTATAATTTCTAATTCTGGTTGTGTTTGAGATTCCTTATCTGAAAATCAAATAATCTGATTATCTGATAACTTTCCTACAACCAAATCTTGATGTACTTTTCATGCTTCTCATATTAGAGAACAGACAGGGGTTAAAACCAATGTTAAAGGCTGTTGATTCCACAACAGTAATCTGACCTAAACTGTGGCTGCATCAGCTCTGCCTCCTATAACCACTGATGACAGTCCCCCATCTTGTTCCTTGTACCTGCACTAGTGCTCATCTGGCCTTGCAAGAAATTGGTCCAGGGGATGGTGAAAACTAAATTTTTTTGTAGTGTTAATTTTCAGCTAATTTAGCTCCTCAAACTATGCTATTCCAGGGTCACATGCACAGTATTGTTTGTGTTGAGAAACACAGGGGCATGGCTGGGCAACTGCGGCCCTGATGTAGGTTAGCTGGAATGGATATGGAACTGTACTCTTAACTACAGCTATCTGTGAGTAATGTTTCTTTAAAACATATGGGGACGACTTACAAACAGCTGCTTTCAGCTTCAGTTCTTTAAAGGTTCAACTTCTAAAGCAGAAGTTCCAGACCAGTACTCAGTACAAGTCACTGTGAAATTCATGGGATATTTTTAGAGCCTCAGGACTGACTGTTGAAAGATTTGACAGTCTGGCAAAGTAAACTGCATGGAAATTCTGGCAGATTTTTATGACTAGAAACAAAGATTAGGCACCAGTATATTCAGAAGAGTGTGGACTAGGTACCAGCTTGATAAAGCAAAAGAACTAGAATAACAAGTACACTGCAAATTGGGGCCAGCGTACATTAACATCAGAGCTGAGAACCTCAGACTCTTAAGAGTGATTGCATCTGTCCCTGAGAAGACTGGTGGAATTACACCATGGATGCTGCATAGAGCTTGTCCACACAATGCCTGGCTCTTACAGCCCTGCCAGGACCCTGCCTTCAGAGTGCTGCATTGCCTCAACAAACATGTACCATGATAGTGAAACTGATGATTTGTGAGGAAGAGAAGATTACACCACCACAGTAGCCATTTACTGCTGCGTAGTATGTCCCCTAGAAAAACTACTGGGCCATTAGTAGTGGGGAGGGAAAATCTACAGTTAAGCAAGATATAAATGAAGTGGTCTACACCACCAGCCTGTGCTTTGTTCCTCTTCTCTGCAAAATGGTATAATGGTATGGGAAAGACTGATGGCCCATTTCATACCTCCTATCATGGCAGGAAGATCCTTCCCTAACACTCCCGATTCCTAGGGCTGTACAAGGAGCAACACTTAACATCATAATCCTTACAGATGCAAACAGCCATGAAGAAGTCAACAGGACTGTTCATCAGGGCTGTTTATAAGAGCTCATGCTGCAAAATCAGTCCCTTATTTTGGTAGAGAGAAGCACAGAACAAGTCCTATAGTTCTAGCAATATGGACACTACTCCTGAGGACCTAGTAAAGGCCCCACTGTGTGACAAGAGTCATAAACAGACCTTACAAAGTAATAAGGACTTTTGCAAATGCAGGAAAAAGTGGGGTTTTTTTTTGTTTTGTTTTGGTTTTTTGTTTGTTTGTTTTAATATTGTTTTAAATAAAAGTGCTCTTGATCTTCTTTGGCTCTCAGCAATGTTAAGGACATGAGGACCTTTCTGGCACCCCGGCCTCTAAAGAGTCAACTCTGAGCAAAAAAATGCGTTCCTGTACATTTCCAGGTCATTTGTTAAAAAAATTAAAAAAAAAAAAAAAAAATCTCAAACAACAGAATAACCTCCTGTCCATCAAGCAAGATTTCACAACAATTACAGTACCAGGCACAGAGAACTCTGCCTGCCTGGCCCACAGCCACAACACGGGCAGCAAACTTACTAGCTCTCACAAACTAATTAGGTTCAGGTCAGGTATGTGACTGAGAGAACTCCGGGGAGGGTGGAGTGTGAAGCAGGAAGCAGGGCTGATGATTAAACCAGGGATCGTCTTGAAAACATGCCTTAAGTTGTTTCCTCAAAAATAAGTTTTGGATGTGAAAGGAAATTGATCTTATTTCTAAGAGTACAGAAACAGAAAACTTTCTGGTAGAAAAATGAAAGTGGGAAGGACTCTTTATTTAGGAAGTAGAATAATAGAATCACAGAAAGCTTTGGGTTGTAAGGGATCTCTTAAAGGTCATCCAGTTCAACCTTCCTGCAGTGAGCAGAGACATCTTCAACTAGATCAGGTTGCTCAGAGCCCTGTCCAACCTGACCTGGAATGCTTCCAGGGATTAGGAATCTACCACTAATCTGGGCAACCTGGGGCAGGGTTTCACCAAACTCATTGTAAGCAATGTCTTCCTTATATCTAGTCTAAATCTCCCCTTTTAGTTTAAAACCATTACCCCTTGTCCTATCATGACAGGCCCTGTTAAAAAGACTGTCCCCATCTTTCTTATTGGCTCCCTTTAAGTACCGAAGAGCCAGAGCCTTCTCTTCTCCAGGCTGAACAGCCTCAACTCTCAGCCTTCCTTCAGAGCAGAAGTATTCCAGCCCTCTGATCATTTTTGTGGGACCTGCTCCAGCAGGTCAGAGTAGTAAGTAGAGAAGCAACAGGTAGAGAAGCAACCAATTAATTTGTCATAAACTTTATGATTAAAGTTTTTAGTGTCTAACAGTAGAGTGGGACAGGTGACAAGAAGGCAAAAACACTTCCAGTTGCTATTATCAGCTCTCAAGACAATCTTTCTTTCTAGTAACAAACTAGAGTGGCAAAGTAAATAATTTTCAAATTTCAGCACAGCTTCCTGCACACAGAAAGACAGCACAGAAGTGTCTTCAATCAGTGTCTGCACATGCAATCAGAGGAATCAAAAAGACTCGTGGCTGGGTATTGAATTAGACCCTGCAAACCTTTAGTAGTGTAACCATTGGGCTACTCAGTGCTACTTTGTGCCCCTGTACAGCGAGGAGCAGCTGAAGTTTCACAGCTTTCCTCCAAAGCCATAAAATGACAAGCTAAGGTTCACAGCAGCCACAAGCAATACAAGTTCTATCCCATCCCAGCACTGCATGTGGTTCCTCAGAAAGGCTGCTGCCAAGTTAAAGTAATGCAATGGTGAAGTACTCTCATCTTCTCCAGTTACCCACATCTTCAAATCACAACTTCACGGCGATTCTCTTGGTCAGTGTAAGGCATTATGCTTAAGGCAGAGTGACCAGAGAAAAGCCTGTGGTCAGCATTACACAGCGTTACTTGGTTCTCTAGTGGGTCTTTTGGATAATGTGACTCTACGATCAGTATATGCAAAAAATGTCCAAGTGAACAAGCTACTGTCTGAGTAGTGCTTATCAGCTTTCAGATCCAGCTTTCAGTTGCCCGTGCCACAGCTCTCTTTGCTGTGTGACATGCAGCTCTAATGACTGGTGGAGGCAACAACAGAAGAACATGCAGAGCTGTGATGGTAAGAGATGGATGTGAACCTCACAGGATTAAGTATGTCTCATACCACTTCTGGGTCTTTCAGATATGTCTGTATAAATGAGTAGGATCTCCTGTTGAGGTCTGCATTGAACACCAGAAGAAAACTTTTAACTGGGAGAGTATCACAGAATTTCCTAGATTGGAGAAGACCTTTAAGATCATCTAGTCCAATCATTAACCACTGACAAGACCTCAACTAAACTGTAACCTTAAGCACTATGTCTACATGACTCTTAAATACCTCCAGGGATGGGGACGTAACCACTTCCCTAGGCAAGTTCAGTAAATTCTTCCTAATATTAAATCTAAACTTCCCTTGGTTCAACTTAAGGCAATTTCCTCTTGTTCTATCACTTGTTACTTGGTTAAACATACTGGCCCCCACCTCTCTATAACCTCCTTTCAGGTAGTTGTAGAGAGCAGTAAGGTCTCCTCTAAGATTCCTTTTCTACAATCTAAACAACTCAAATTCTCTCAGCCGCTCATTATAAGACATGTGCTCTAGACCCTTTGCCAGCTTTGTCACCTTTCTTTGGCCATGCTTTAGTATCTAGTATAGTACTGGAATTGGTTACCCAAAGAGGTTGTGCAATCTCCAATGTTTTCATGACTTGGCAAGAAAAAACAGAATTGACCTATTAAGTGCTGGTAACAGTTTGGCTAAGAGAAGGATGTTAGTCTAGAGACCTCCAGAGGTCCCTTCTAACCAACATTTCTGTGATGCTATGTGTCTCTCAGATGTCAGAGTTAAGCTAACAAGCCATGTTTTGGAAGGACTCTGTAAGGCGAGAGGCCATGGCTGGTAACACCTACCAAGCTGGAATGGTTGGAATGTTTTATGTGGAGCAAAATAAGTGTCTGAGTGGAGGCCTCTCTCACCTATGTGTAACACCTCCTCCAGAACAGGCACCGAATGGTGGAGCTTTGTGAAATACTGCTTATGAGGCAGCAGTACCTTTGGAATGGTGATGCTGCTCACTTCCTTTATGCAACCAAGGCTTCAGCAAAGAGAAGGTTTTAGCCTCCTGCAGTGCTCCTGTGATGCTGTTTCATAGCAGTGGTGAGAGCAATAGTGCTAGTGTGTGTTACTGGCATTCTCAGGCACTGCTCAAAGAGGGCAGGCTTATGGCTGTTACAGGTTGGCATATACTGTAACTTTTTGTTCCCTGATTTTAAGGCAATTATATTCAGCTGCTTTCCACACCAAAGGGACCAGAAAAGACTGCATTCTTGCCACCATATAGTCAGACAGATCCCAGACTGGACTGGCTGCAGGAACATGCTGGAGTTGTGCAAAAGCTGATAGTTCAACAGGGACTCTTGTATTTAGGCTGACAGACACAGTAGATACTTCCACAGAACAGACAAAATCCTTTCCACAAAAACACCCTTTGCACAGTTCTGCCAAACTTCATTCATCCATAACTCTTTCCTTGTTCAGTCCTGGCACACCCGTTTCTTCCCCCCATGTAGAGCCAGCTTGCACACTGCTGCAACACCCTCAACTCTGCCATTGCTTTAATCCCTCTCGTAATTCCAGTACATTCCCATCTTTCAGCACATAATTGTCAAGCAGAGATGACAGGACCTGAGAAGCACATGTACTAGTTAGACAAAGAGAGAGCCAGAAGAGTGCTGGCCCCAGGTGAGAACTCCATTAGCAAACGCAAGATGAGATGTGAACGTGTCTGTGAACAAATTATGTTCCTTCAAAACTGCCAGGAGAATGGCTCAACTCACAGTGAACAAATGAAGATCAATCTAATGACCACAGCATATCACTTGGAGCTACCAATGCACTACAGAGACCCTTTTCCTTGAACCATGATGTATGTCAGTGTGACATACTGATATGGACTTCCAAATGACTACAAATAACATTGCAGAGATTATTTTCTCTTGTTTATTAGCTTGAACAAATATTGAGCAGCTGAGAATGTTTTGGTGAGAGTCTGAATCTCTTGACATGAGACCTTACATAGGCACAGAAAAATATTTAAAGAATGAGATAATTTTGGAAAATGCAGGGATGTTTTTACTGGGGGCTGTTTCTCAGGAACTTTTTGCTGACACAACCCTAGTACCAGGACTATCAATGCTCTCTGGGACCCCCCTGAAGCATGAACCAACTTCGTCACGCTGGCAAGGATGTTTTAGAGCATTTAGGGCAGTAGATCTGTGCTCTGCTACAGATAATAATTATATTTATCTCCAATGCAACATATGTTTGATGGCTGTAAATATATTCATCTCCATTTTTTCCACAAAGGAGCCTAAAGATATTTAATGGAGTCCTAAGCAATGAAACTGTAATGGCAGCTAAATTGTAACCACACAAAACATCAGGATGCATGCTCAGAAGGATTATTCATGTCAACTCAATAGAGAGTAAAAGCTTCTCCTACCCTAAAAATACAAATAAAGATGTTTATTTACTTCCTAATAATGACATAAGGATAAACTCTGTCCAGTCTTGCATACATGTAAGAAACCTTCTCTCAATACAGCTCCTATGCAGGGACCAGCTTCAACGAGAGTTTTAGACGCTCCTGTTCTGCTTCCTCCAAAACTGTCCATTCCATATTAATGCCTGGCTGCCAAATCACATTAATTCCATAGTTGTATCCCTGTCATAAGCCATTAGTTCCACACTCTTACTACACATAATACATACATTCCACATTCTTTTCCTTAATATGCAAATCTTTCCAACCATGGTCTCCTTTGTTTCGGTGCCTCTCAACCCACCAGCATATGCAGGAGGGCTCACAAACTGATCCTCTGGGATATACTCAAACACAACCACTATGTTCTTTGTGATTCATATGTAGCAATAGGAGAGATTTTGAGGTTCCCTCCCAAGCCTCAAAGTGCTTAAGTATTGCCCAGATTCCCAACCCCTTTCATCTGCACCAGGTGGTTTACACTTGTCATGAGTTTCCTTTCAAGGCTCTTAAACAAGAACTGACTTTGTTTACAGTAAAAACTTTTCCAGTGGCCCAAAGCAGTATACCGAGACAACACAGAGCCTTAGGGGAACAATCACATCACTGCCACCATCTCCTTCTGTCAGAACCTCACCAGGACCTTACTGGACTCATGGCTATGCCTTGAATTCAATCAGCAGCAACAGTCAGAAATACTTGTTTTAGGAAGAACATTTCCTTATTTTCACAGAAGTTGTCAGTCCCAGTGATTCCTGCCTTCCATTCCTCCAAATCGTTTCCCTTCAAAATCAGCACTTGGAACCTACTTCACACTCATCTGGACACTTTATTTGGCCCAAAATGTAGCAGATTGGACAAAGTGACGTTGTGCCCCAACAGACTTCAGGATGTTTCACTTGGTCCAACAAATTCTTATGCCATGAGGTTGTGGTATTCAAGACCTATGCTCTGATTCATTGACACAACCATAGTCTATAGACACTCGGAGCTGGCAAAGCCCATGATAAAACTTTTAAGTTCTAGACACAACTAATGGTACAACCTCAGCCCTGGGGTGCAAAGCCAGATTTTGCCATTTGGAGGGCATAACGTACAACCTGATCCTTCCTGCAATTCATCCTATTCTCCCAGTTGCAATGGCTGGCACCATCTCTCTTTGAGCAAAGAAGATGGCTGAAGAACAGCTGAGGACTTACTTGGTCTTACCAGACAGATTTATCACTATTCTTAATTTGCACATGTGCTATGGTGACGTGTGTATTACATGTGCTCAGACTGCATGGCTGAATGTGCGTGTTCTATCAGGCTGGGGATGATTTTACAGCTGGCTCTGCTCCTTGAGCAGTGGGAGCAGCTCTTGTGCATTTCTGAAAGGCAGACTACAGCTGAGTGGCTGGAGCTCTAATTCTCCAGCCTAATCTCTCCCCCATCCAAACTACTGTGCCTCCCTCATGCCCCGACATTCTTTGCTGCTTTGTTTATTCTGCAGAAAACATCTGTGAGGGTATATGGCCAAGGTGAAAGATTTTGGCAAACAGCTATTTTTCATAGCTCAGCTTAAAGAGAAAATATGAAGACTGCCCCTCCTCCTCAGAGAAGGGGAAGGGTGGGGTTGAGAAATGAGATCCGACTGCAGTCAGGCCAAATAGCAGACTGGCTGTCCCACTAGCCCCTTTAAAGGAAAAGGGAATTGTTTTTTTCAGTAGAATGAACCATGTTGCAGAAGAGGAAAGGTTTAACTGAGAAAAACTGGATCAATTTTTAGAGGAACCATTTAGATAATTGTATGAGAAAAATCTTCAAGATGTTGGGATGTGTTAGGCTGAGCATAGTATTTCAAAAGAATGCATGAATTACGTTGCAGGTATCATTTAAAACCAGGCTAGCTTAACAATAAAAATCTGTAATAGAGAACACCCCCACACTACCAGGAGATGGACTCAATTACACTGCAGGTCTTTTTGAATGTTTAACTTCTATGACTCCTTATAGAATTGGGGCCCTGTAAGGGGAAAGAGGAAAAAATTGTCTTACTACCTTTGTTGATTAACAGATTGACTTTCTCAAGCATTAAAGTTCTTTATAGACCTACAAAGTACAGCCTGTAAGTAGGGAACTGTAGATTTCCCTGACAAGCCATAGTTTATTACTGATGTTCTGCAGTGGAGCAGACAAGCTGATGTCAGTACAGGCCACTCACAGCTGCACTCTCAGATCAGCTCTGGAAGAAAGAGAAGGAGAGAGGAAAATTCCTGCCAGGAAGTGGAGGACTCAGGGATGACAAGGAGATTCCAGATTTGCTTTAAGGACCTGCAAACAGGGCGGCACCACTTTACTCCTCCCTGAACTGCTGCCACTCCTAGGTGAAACAGCAAAACTGTTTACAAAACACAGGGAAGCTCAGGATAGGAGGTGAGGAATGGTGTCTTATTAACAGGAAATTGGGGAAAAAAAAAAAAAGTCAGGAATCGCTCAGAAGTACTG
Source organism: Megaceryle maxima (assembly GCA_024605025.1). Classification (NCBI taxonomy): domain Eukaryota; kingdom Metazoa; phylum Chordata; class Aves; order Coraciiformes; family Cerylidae; genus Megaceryle; species Megaceryle maxima. Next base: position 49,864 of record JANHGN010013964.1, read on the forward strand.
TGCTGCAAATGTAAAGGTAGAGCTCAGTCCCCAGTCACACTCAGGGCAGTCCCCTCTCTTGCCATAAAGCCAGTCACTGCTCACATACAGGGAAGCTCAGCTACTACCAGATACACACCACTGGGATGTAGCAGCTACGTAACCCCGAGGTTAGAGAAAAACAAAGCTATCTTCAAGCGCTGAGCTGAAAGAGGACATGGGCTGAGTACTTGGGATATATCTATAACCTGTAATGAGCAGCTGCACAGCTGACCAGTGGGAGAGGGCACTGCCCCCCCAGTGGGGGGCATGCAAGTACCCACTGCTTGCTCCATCAGCTTCCCTCTGTCTGCCCTTTGCCCAGATCTAGATAGGCTCCAAACTAATTTTACAGCCTGGAATGCTAACACAAGCAAATTATGAAAGAAAAGCTCATCTTGAGGGAAGGCAAAAATCAGCTCCCTTCTCTGTCTCACAGCTGTCCTCTCCTCCTCACCATGTGTTCTTGAAACCTGGGGCTGTTCCAAGCAGTAAATGCACTGGAAAGTGTATCCTTGGGCCAGCTGTGATCTGATCATGGCATGTTGGCTGTGGGTGAATCAGAAACCAACTGATAGGCCCAGGAACAATGTGGCCCCTTGTTAGGCTCCGGGAACGGCCATCACCTTCAGCTCCCCTGCTCCTTCCACAGCCAGACTTCAGGAGAGCGAGATGCCAGGAGGACTTCTCTGTAACATGCCCTGCGTGATCCCTTCCTGCCAACCCTGTGCAGAACTACAGCTCTTTTCTGTTTTGAATGACACGCTCCTTTTGTTGTGAGTGACTTCGGGTGGGGGTTGCTGCAGCCTCTTTGGAAGTGGATGCACAGCAAGCCACTGGCTGGTACTAATATTTATGTGCAAGCTGCTACAGGGCACACCCAGCAGCAGCACCTGGGACCACAGTTACCCTGGAATCCCAAGGGCTGGAAACCTCACGGGAAGCTGCTTCTCATTAGCCCCATGGAGCACTCCGTGCATTGCACAGATCTGTCCCAGGAAACAGATTTTATCTGGCCTCGCAACTTTGCCGATGTTTTGTAGGCATTGTACGTTTATGACATTAAGTAAGCGCTATGGAAATTAAGCAATGGCACGGAGCCAGAGTCCTCCGTTTTTCCCAGCCCATCTTGCAGCTAGTGAGGCTGCTGAAATTCTCAGGAGCAGATGCTGCGGGAAGGGGGTTAGTGGTGGGACAGGGCTTGGTCTTCTTGCAGGCAATATTCTGAGGGGGACCAGAGTGCTGTCCAGAGGGAAGAAAGGCCACAGCCAACACAACTCTGAGGCAGTTTACAGAAGACCAAAGAGAAATTTAATCCTGGTGCATTAACCAAGTCTTGAAACTAACAGTTCTTTGCATTTGCATTTAAGTAGCATGCCAAAGCCCCAATCAGGATTACCCACTGTGTTTGGCGGTACAGCTCCATCTTTAGGGTAAATATGTTCTGCCAATCAATTCCCACTGCAATTTCGATTAGACACAACATTTTTCTTGTTTCCTGCCCTAAACAGCTGCCATATTGTACCACAGCTGCATTTCAATAGTGAATGAAGCATCCAAATACATTGGTTCTAGCAAATTTCAGTGTAAATATGGATCTTAAATTGGGATCCTTCCAATTAAAAAAAAATATGCACTCGTGAAAGGCACTACTAATTGCTGATAAATGAAAACTACTGATTTTTTTTCTGTGCCTTTTTCTAGTCCAAAAGCTAGGAACATTACATACCCTATATAGGAACTATTTGATCCCAACCAAAACAATCTCTTGCCTGGTGGGCAGCTCTTAGGAGGATACCAGCATCAGCTCACAAAAGAGACAGAGGAGAAAGTTAATTTCCCTGAAAATTAGTGTTGGTTTGGATAGCTGTAATAAGTTTCTAATCATGCCCAAACTGACTCTGCAGCTGTGGCTCAAATGTGTATATACTTTTCCACTCTACTGACTTTTGCTGTGGAACTTCCACATTTCAAGCTGCAACATCCCTGAAGCTGGCCCTGATATTCCAGAGTACCCAAGCTGCACCAGAAGTGAAATTTGCCTGGCTAGATCAGACTGTAAAACTTGAGACCTAAATAATTAAAACATACAGTGAGATGTTTCCAGAGACAAAATCTTTCATGAAATACTTAAGTCAGCAAGAACTGTATATTGGGGCATCACAACAATGAACAGCAATTGAGTATAAAGCCAACAAGAATTTAACATGACTAAATTTAGTAAAACTTAATCCCCATTCTACAAAGACAACTATCAAGACTTTCTTGATGCACTGAATTCAGTAAATTTGCTTTGAATAGTTGTAAGTGTGTGACAGAGAGAGAGAATTAGGCTGGAATGCTATAAGGATGTAAGCCAAGCTCTCAGCATCTGGAAAGCAGAAATCAGAACTATATTTAGTGCACAATGACTTGCAATAATTTCTGAGGGGGAAAAAGAAAGGAACAAAAAAGAGCAAAGAAAAAAGAATGAAACTTAAATTGCCAGTGTTAGGCAATTAAATGAATTATAATGAAAAAAAAAGAACAATCAGGCTATGAGAAGGATAAATGAGACCCTGGGGTATATGTTATTCTAATAGCTTCTACAAGCAGAAATGCTGTGTAGAGTTAGCAGACATATTTATAAACATGCTACAGATAATGCATACTTCAGTATAAATACCACCTCAAAGAATTTCTGGCACAGAACATTAGGGCATTGACCTCTACTGTACGTTCGTTTCCTTTATGTGGCTGAAATGGTCTAAATATGTTCCTTAGTTAGGCATGGGAAACTTTTTCCATAAGGTAACTGCATCTGCAAGAGTACTCTATGGTGTAACTGTTACAAATGTGTTAAGAACACTTCGCAAAGCATGTGTAGGGCACTGCGTGTTCTCCTACACCTACTTGTAAACAGAACAAGCACCAAATAAAAGGTTACCTTTTATAGACACGGGACTTACAAAATGAAATTGGTGTATCACTTTCTAAATTCCTAACTGTTGTTATAAAAACAAGGTGTTGAACAACCAAATTCCCCTCCCATCAACAACACAGTTTTTGTTCTGCCCTTTACTTGATTTAAACATTTCATCAGCTCTTCCGTGTCACTCTTGTTTCCAGGAGGTTGCTCATACCCGAGATCCCACAATCCCAAAGCCTCCATCTTCAGCACTTTAACAGACATCTCAAATAACAAATGAAACATATTTTCATTAAAGCTGAGGTGCTGATCTCAGACATACTGATGCTGTTTAAAGGACAACTAAAATGAAAGAAAACAGCATTGCTGACAAAACAGTAGAAAGATATTCATATCCAAAAATGCCAAAGTATTTTCTGCTGTTCAAATCAATGTAGCTTTCAGCTTCTAGGCAGTAGTATGCTGACAAGAGATTTAAAAGTGAGCAGGCACCGGCACAGGCACCAAGTCCTTAAACTTGGTGAAAGACAGCAGAGATCCAGGGCCTGTGAGTGGTGAGAAGCAGCTGGGTGGGTCCTGCCTGCAGTGCCAGGCAAAGGGCAGCGTATCTCCTTCGAAGCACAGACCAGAGCAGGAGCCACTTTGAGAAGAATGGGGAGTGCTCCTACAATTTGGCTGCTTTAGCCATCAATCTTTATTTTGCTTGTATTTACAAGTAACAGACCCCCCCAAAAGATGTCTTTCTGGAACAAGCAGTTTGGAAGCAAGTCAAAAACCAGCACCCATTTTCAAGCCAGGACTTCAAGATCAGCTAACCTTTGTAGGGGCCTGTATATAATCTTATTTGTAAACTTCACATTCTGTCTCTCTTTAAATTAGCACTCTCATGTGCATCATGTACAGGTAAAGGCTGCTGTTGCTTTTTTTTTTTGGTAGAACACTGGAACAGGTTGCCCAGGGAGGTGGTTGAGGCTCCATCTCTGGAGACATTCAAGGTGAGCCTTGACAACGCTCTGAGCAACCTGCTCTAGTTGAGGATGTCCCTGCTCTCAGCAGGGGGGTTGGACTGGATGACCTCTAGAGGTCC